>MU264679.1:0-20000 GCA_020310875.1 Ceratopteris richardii
CTCTCTCTCTCCCTCTGTCTCTCTCTCTGTCTCTCTCTCTCTCTCCCCCCCCCCCCCCCCCCCCCCCGGCCCCTTTCCCCTCCCCCGTGTGTGTGTGTGTGTGTGCATGCTTCTTGCACACCTGCGCACTGTTTTAGCATTATTTTCATGATCTTACTACCTTCAACTGATATCAGAGAAAGGGTTTGCCATACATGCTGTTACACTTTCACGTCAAAAGTTTGGTTGTGACTATTCTCTGAATAAATCATGAATGGACAAGACACGATATAAAACGGTCAAGTACATAGTTTTAGAATTCAACGAAAAATGTTTCTTCGTTTGAGCATTGAGTGGCTGGCCAGTGGCTACCTTTAGAAGTTAAATACTTTGCACTTCTAGTGATAAGTTATGGCAATTCCGAGCTCTTTGATTGAGAGAGTGAGCAAGCATGCCTCCTTGATCGAACATGGAATTCACCTTCTCCTTGACCTTCTTGTTATCTTCATAATATATGCTCCATATCAGTCGTTATTTGCTCGGCTTCAAAGATTAATGGTTCGAATTCTTTAGAAGGAATGCCTTTATTATTCATACTTCTAGCTCCAAGGTATCTCCTTGAGGCATGGATAACAAGACATACTTCATCACCTTGTTGTAACAATTTTCTCAAATCTTGTACATATTCTATCAAATTCCTTATGGTACATCGAATTTCTTTGTATATGGAATCCATGGTGCTTTACATGAACCTAATATAATAGTGTTGCCAAAATGTCAAGAAAGCACTAGATTGTGACCTCCAAGACTAGACTAGACACGATTTTTAGAATATATTTTTGATTACAAGATAACCCATGTAGGGTAATACAATACGAGAATGTATCACTAATAGAAGAAGCACCACAATCTGGGACTAATATGAATGACTTCATTAGACAAGACACGTGACCCCACAACTTGGGAACGTAGGTTTGAAGCATGATATCAAAATCAAAAGATTTCCCATAACAATCAATCCATAAAAGGAAGTAAGCCCAAAGCTTTGTGAAAAGGTCTCCAATGTTCTCTTGTGTGGGCACATATGCGAAATTGATCTCTCCAACAGAGAACCTCTCCCTGACATAATGATAGTGCACCTCAATGTGCTTAGTGCGAGCATGGAACACAAGGTTCCTCGCAACTTCCAATGCACTCTGACTGTCAGTGAAGACGGTGGTGGCAGAAGACTGACCAACACCCAAATCAGCCATAAGACGTATGAGCCACACACACTCAACAATCGTTGTGAAAGCTTCCCTATACTCTGCCTCATAACTAGAAGTGGCCAGAGTAGTTTGCTTCTTGCTCAACCAGGATATGCATGAGCTACCAAGCATGAAGCAAAAACCATTGGTGGACACACGAGTGTCATAGCAACCAGCCCAATTACAGTTAGAAAAAGCATGTAAATCTGGCGTTAGTGATCCCCCTTGGGATAAAAGAATCCAAGTAGCCGGGTACCACTCAAGTAGCGAAAGATGTGCTTAATCGCCCGCCAATGCATGACACTTGTGCAATGTATAAACCTGCTCATATGTGAGACAACAAAGATATATCTGGCCGAGTAATGCATAAGTAAATCAAGCATCCAACAGCATGCTGATAGAGAACAATATCAAATGCATCTCGAGCATCATGAAGACTCAACCGGAAACGTGTTTCCATAAGAGTGGCAATAGGTTTGCAATCTTCAAGGCGAAAACATTGCAATAATGTGTCAATGTATTTTGTTTGATACAAAGCTATTCTGCCATCACCTTGCATAAACGGAATGCCCAAATAATGATGCAAATGCCTCAAATCTGACATCTCAAATGAGGCATGTAAATCAGCCTTAAAATCAGCAATATGCCTCTCATGAGGACCAATGAGCAGCATGTCGTCAACATAGACAACAATGATCAGAAGCACATCATTTTCATGCTTAGCATGTAAGGTGCTCTCAATTGGACCGGTCTCAAAACCATGTGCAGTCAGGTAGGCATGTATCTTTTCATACCAAGCACGTGGTGCTTGCTTCAAACCATATACATGCACACTTTGTTTTCATGCCCTTTTTGCACGAAACCATGGGTTGGAAACATACACTTCTTCATGCAAGTCACCATTCAGAATTGCAGTTTTGATGTCCAACTTATGTACGTTCCAACCATGATGAGCTGCAAGTGCACAGATGCTACGAACACATAGTGCCTAGAAACGGTTCGACCGGTTCTAGGAACGGACTGGTGTTTCTGGGCCCAAACTTTCTAGACTTTTTTTAATGTTGTTTTGGCCTATGACATATGTGACTTGAGCTGATTTCGAGTTTCCGACTGATCACTATGCTAATCCAGCCTGCTGCTGCTGTTGCTGCTGCCACACAGAGAGAGAGAGAGAGAGAGAGAGAGAGAGAGAGGAGAGAGAGAGAGAGAGAGAGAGAGAGAGAGAGAGAGAGAGGAGAGAGAGAGAGAGAGAGAGAGAGAGAGAGACCCTGCTGCCTCAAAATTCAGGTATGACATGTGAACAATCATCAATGAGCATGTTTTTTGATTTTTTTTTTTCGATTTCTTGAATGTATGAGTTTATGAGCGCATGACACGTGTGTGCATTGTGTGTGTATGTACTATGGAGCAAGTGTGTAATATGTAATAATGTATGAGTGCATGTGCATTATGTGTGCATAAGTGCATGTGTGTATGAGTGCAATGTGCATGTTTGTGTATACATTGTACAAGACTTGAGTGCATTGTGTGTGTATGAGCATTGAGTGGCAAGTGACTGTGCATTGTGTGTGCGTTGTAATTTGTGTGTGTGCATTATCTATCATCTATGTATGACATGCACTATAGTCTATGTAGACAGTAGTATCATGTATGTAGTGACTAGTCATGACTCATATGTATTATGTAATATGTATGTACTTACTACAATGTTACATGTACATTATAATTTATGTGTGTGTGTATATGTAGCATCTTATGTTATTATGTACTATAGTCTATCATCTATGTAATATGTGTGCACCATGTGTGTAATTACTAATAGTGTATGTAATAATGTATGTACTATGTATCTTGTATGATGTATAAAATATGTTGCAACTTGCATGCATCATTCTAAATTTATCATGAGTCTACTTAGTACTATCATAGTATCACTAAAGTCTAATTTTCTTTATGTATGGAGGTTCTTCTCTAGCAACTAGCTGAATATTACACATGGCTCCAGATCCCTACTGGAGAAATGTCAAAAGATTGGAGACTATTCTGGTGGAGGTGGATCAAGAAAATGGAAGTGAATTTTTTGTGGATATGAAAAGATAAGTTCAGTGACAAGAGTGAAGGACCATCTCGCACGTGTCCCATGTAGAGATACTGGAGCATGCAAAGAGGTTCCTAATGATGTGTATGCAGGGCTTGAGGCATGGAGACGATCACGGATGGGAATGCCCTCATGTGATGAGGAAAAGGAAGAAGAAGGCACCCAAATAGCTACCTCAAGCCAATGTGTTTGCACTTCAAAGAGAACTAGAGTTGAAAGTTGTAGTATTCATACCTCCTCTAGTGTGGGTGAAGGTCCTAATGCAATAAGAAAAGCTTTACCCAAAGTGGACAGCCATGCAAGAGGTTCATTGCAAAGTGCAAGTGTCAAAGCTAGCTTGCAAAAGCAAGCAATGAGAGAGGCCACTAGGGAAATCACGCGATTATTCATTCGTTGTGCTATCCCCTTCAATGTGGCTTGAACCACTCAATGGAAAAACACCATAAAATCGATTAGCCGCATTGGATGTGAGTGGGAAGGTCCTTGAGCAGAGACATTGCGCACTAGGGAATTAAAGAAGGAAAAGGTATGTTTGGAAGTGCAGCTTGAGTTTTTGCGAGATACATGGAAGAAGTATGGATGCACCATCTTGTGTGATGGTCGGTCAGATGCCCGCAAGAGGCATGTATATAATGTTATTCTTTCATGTTTTAAGGGGTCCATGTTTTGGAAAGCTATAGATGCATGGACTCCTGGTCTTACCATTACAGGTACCTTCCATTGGTAACTGATCGAGTATATTATTTTGATTTCATGTGCATTGTATATTATGTAAAGTGTAAATTCTAATTTCTGAAATTTTTTTATTATTACATGTGCATATATTTGGGAGCATATAAAAATTGTCATAGAGGAGATTGGGGCTCATAATGTGGTACAAGTGATAATAGATAATGGAAGCAATTGTGTTTCCATGGGGAATTTACTTGATCAAGAATATCCTTCTATTGTTTGGACCCCATGTGCTTCTCATTGCCTAGATCTTTTGATTGAGGATGTGGACAACATATTTTGGGTGCATGCAATCTTTGCCACAGCAAGAAGTATGGTTAGATTTGTGACCAAACATCCAAAGACGTTGGCTATGTTTCGAGCTGACAGTCAGCGGAAGATACTCAAGCCCGTCGTCACGAGGTTTGCTTACATGTTTGTGGTAGTAGAGAGATTTGTTCGTGTGCGAACAAATTTGATTCGCACAATCAGCAGTGATGAGTGGATTGCTTGGGATAAAAGCACCGCTCCAAAGTTTTTGCAATTTAGACGCAATGTAATGAATGAGTCTTTGTGGGTTCAGGCAGAGAGTTTATTTAAAACCCTAAACCCTATATATAGCGTCCTACGCATCATCGACATGGAGGGAAGTACCATGGGTCTTCTCTATGAGTATATGGATAGAATTGGAGAGGCCCTGAATAGAAACACATACTTACCTGTTAAGAAGTAAGTTTTTTCCATGTTTTATGTTTTCATTACTCTTTAATCTTGATTAGTCATTATATAAGCATGATATATGTAATGTATTAATTCTTGAATTTTCTTTTCATAATTCAAGTATGGAATAGGCGTTGGGATTGGTTTCATAGACCAATTCATGCTCTCGCTCATATATTGCATCCATTATAGCGTAGTGAGGATCAGCTTTAAAGTGAGGAGCTAGATTTCGGCTTTCAAGAGTACATACAATGTTATAGTGGTGGTGATTTAGAGATCATCTGTCGCATAGAGGATGATCTTCTTGCTTTCAGGAATGAGACACTCCACTTTGGTAGACAGACAACAAAGCTCCGAGAGACGTAGATCCAGGCTGTCTCATGGAGGGAGAAATATGGTGCATGTGCAGCTACATTGGTAATTTTCTTATTTGCTTTGATTTTATTATTTACTAATTAGTGCTCCTCAAGATTATGTTTTTGCTAATTTAATATCATTATGTTTTTGCTTAACAGAAATGTATTGCTCTTCGAGTTCTCTCTCAAGATTGTAGCTTTGGATTTTGTGAGAGAAATTGGAGTACATGGTTTTTTTTTCATTACCACAGCTTAGCTTCAGAGACGTGTCTTTTGCAATCCCAACTTGAAGCCTTTAGAGAGACTTTCAGCATCTCTTGATCCCATACAGATAGATGTTGATAAGCTTGATATTGAGAAGGTGCAGCACATTTCAGAGATTCCTCGAGAGGATAGAGATCTTTACACTTTGCTCTATGAGGAGTCCATTCAGCCCGCACATGATACACGCTCACGACGCCATGGTGATAGCAGGAGGCATGCAGATGAGCCTACGAGAGATATGTTATCTTCTAATAGTGAGGAGGATATAGAGAGTGATGATGGATCCCAGGATTCTATTGATGTAGAATCTGATTGATGTACTTTGTTTATGGAACATCTTTCGTGATGATATGTATTTGATATTTCAGTTTTTTATCTATGATGTATCATTGTGGCTTGGAATTTTGGATTCTGTAAGTAGGTATACATAATACAAGTTTTTATAGATTGTATAGAGACAAATGCTTAATTAATAAATTATAATGTGCATAGTTGAACTTAATAATGTAAGAAATTAGAATAATCAATGCATGTATGTATGAGTGTATGAGCAGTGAGTGTGTATAATGTGTGTGTGTGTCTCTCTCTCTCTCTATATCTATATATATATATATATATATATATATATATATATATATATATATATATATATATATATATATATATATATATATGTGTGTGTGTGTGTGAATGTGTGTATGTATGTATGTATGTATGTATGTATGTATGTATGTATGTATGTATGTATGTATGTATGTATGTATGTATGTATGTATGTATGTATGTATGTATGTATGTATGTATGTATGTATGTATGTATGTATGTATGTATGTATGTATGTATGTATGTATGTATGTATGTATGTATGTATGTATGTATGTATGTATGTATGTATGTATGTATGTATGTATGTATGTATGTATGTATGTATGTATGTATGTATGTATGTATTATGTATGTATATATATATATATATATATATATATATATATATATATATATATATATATTACCGTTTCCTGCCGTTTCCAAATTTTTGGAAACTCCGAAACTCCGTTTCCGACCGGTCCGAACCGACCGTTTCCAACCGTGTTGGGCACTATGTACGAACAATACTCATTCGAGATGTAGGAGCAAAGGTCTCATTAGAATCAATGCCTCTTTCTTGAGCATAACCCTTTGCAACAAGCCTAGTCTTATACCTGTCAACTGTTCCGTTAGGCTTACGCTTCAGCTTGTATACCCACTTAGTACCAATGGCCTTCTTGCCGGGAGGCAAGTCACATAAAGACCATGTACCATTTTTCATAATAGCATCATATATTGATTGCATAGCAACCATCCAATTTTTTGAATTTTGTGCTTCATCAAACGAAACAGGTTCGCTCTCATCACTTAGACTATACGCAGCCATAGCATAGCAATCTGATGCAAAAGAAGCACTATGAGAGCCTCAACGAGTACGATATGACAGAGGTGCATTTAATTTGCTATTTTGCAAAGTTTGCACTAGCCATTTAGGCATAGTTTTTGCCTCCTCTATATGAGACCTCTCATCAACAAGTGCATCATGTAAATCTGTATCACAAACGGAATAATCTGCATCATCATGTGGAACTTGCAAAGGCTAAGAAATTGCCTCATTTGGACCAAGACTAGACTGTCCACCTGTAAAAAGAGAAAGCAAAGTGTCATACGCATCTTTCGAGCTAGCTGATGCCTCCTTAGTACATGAAAGTAATGGCTGAATTGCATTCTCCACAAAATCAACATCACGACTAACCAAAATGTGCTTAGTCCGTGGATGATGTAGGCGATAGCCTTTGCTTTCAGGATTGTACCCAACAAAAATACATGTCACTGCTTTATCATCCGATTTCCTGCATTGTTGTTCAGGCACTAATGCATATACAAGAAACAAAAAGAGGCGGATGAGCAATAGATGGTTTGCGACCATGCGATGGAGTGATAGACTTCACTGCTTTAGCGGGACACTTGCTAAGTACATATAACAACCTCAAGCCAGAAACTATGTGGTAAATCCTGACTCTTGACCATACACCTTGCCATCTCCATGATTGACCTTTTCTTCCTTTCAACAACTCCATTTTGTTGAGGTGTATATATCATTGTACACTGATGTCTTATCCAACGTTCAACCAAAAATGCATTAAAATTAGAAGACATATCTTTCCCCCCTCGATCAGAATGGAGGGTGCCATTTTACATGCTCAGATTTTTAGCCAAAACTAGAAACTATTTGAAGCTCGTAAACACTTCGGACTTTGCTTTCAATGGATACCCATGCATGCCTAGAAAAATCATCCCCAATATCTCTCTCTAACCTAAGGGTTTGTTCTTTAAGCTCGGTGAATTGCTTGTGTGAAACAAACTCATCATGATGCTCTACATAGGAATATTCCTCTTCTTGCTTAACCTTTTGCTCTACTTCTTGCTCTTGCTCTACCTCTTCCATTCTATGGTCTAGAACTTCTAGTTGTTGTTCTCTAAGTGGAGAACTATGCTCTAAAGATTGCTTATCCTTAAGATCCATGTTTACTCCCCCATTTACTAACTAGAGTGTTTAGAACCAATGGAAGTAAATTTATAAGCAAGAAAGAGAGAAAAATAGCACTAGATTCCTGATACAATTGAAGCCTTCCAAAGTGAAACTGAAGTGATCTTGTAAGTGTCGAGGCTCTGGTTGCTATCCATCGCCAGGCCCAAACGAAAATTCAAAATGTCCGCTTGGTCCGAGAGAGATCTTGACACCAAAAACCAATGAAAAGGATCCAAAAGCAAATGGCAATAGCTCAAACATAAAATCTAAGCAAAACTGATGCACTTTTGCTCCTCGTCATTCCTTGCGAGTCATATAATTGATCCAACACCTCTAAATGAAAGCTACAATGCCAACCAAAGTGAGAGAAGTCGATTCGGATTCCAAACGATAAAAAACTAGGCCCGGAAGTGATCGTCTAGTATCTGCTGAAGTGATGTAGAGAAGATTTTGGTCACCAAAACTTCTCCAAATCAAGCGGCTTTTGATGTTATTGAAGCTTACAAAAAGTCGCTTCGATTGGATCTTGGAGCGCCAGCTATGGTTAGAGAAGATCGGTAAGTCGAGGTGGAAAGGTGAAAAGCAATTCTCTATGAAGAGGCTACTTTGGAAGGTTGAAAATGGATACTTTAGAGGTGTTTCCACCGTCTCCAATTGCCATTATCCCATATCCACAAGTCACAATACATCTATGGATCTTTTTCTCCCCGAAATATTGCTTTATACTTCGATTTGGTTCTCCAAAGTGACAAGGAAAATGAGTTTAATATAGCTCTTTGGAGCGGAACAAATTGTTTGCTCCTCAACCTTTCAGTTTCGTCGATCACTGAGAACCCGTGTAAGCATCCCATAGACCTGTCCAAAAGCGTGGAAATTGCTATATAAAGGAGGCGCAACCCTTCCTTCATTAACTTAAGAGGAGGAGAAGACTGAAAGGGAGGAATGGATCCTTCAACTGTCCTCTCCGCCTGAGCGCATATCTGCTCTATGTGTAGATTTCGTTAGGCTCCGTTCATGTACGATACTGGTCGTTTGTGGGCTTCGATGGCTTCAATACGAGTGAGACGTTGCTTCCCCGTCCTTTATCGATGATACTCCTTGTTTTGGAGGTCATTTGGCTCAACTTCTGAGACGGAATGAATCGTGCACCGGCTATCAACACGGAAGTACACGCAGATCTTCGACTATGATAATCCGCCCAACGACATGCTCATTTCCATTAATTCATTCTCTCCTTAGCTACAACCAATGGAATCCCCAAATGGCTTTAGACATGGGTGCCACATGGCACTCATGTGAGCCCAACTAAATAGGACTAAGAGGTGATTCACGAATCACACCTCTCTCCCAAGGATACTCCATATAACATGCTCAATATTAGAGAAGACCTAATTTCAGATTAGAGTTTGCTCTAATAGCTAATTTTGACGATTTACGCACTTCATATTGCACATGATCTCTGAGATAATACCTCTTAGGCACATTCTCTCTACATTTTGTACCTCGAATCCTTTTCATTCAGCTTATATTCAGTTTCGCATCATTACACACATTGTATATTGATATTTAGCATTTTACTAAATGTGTAGTTAGCATTCAGCTGCAACACTTTTATAATTGTCTTCTCTCTATATTCTCATTCATGTCATTTGATGTAGCCAAAGTGTGTTATGTGCTAGTTCTAAGTGTTTGAAAGAGCTTGGATTAACCTCTGATTATTATTTGGGCCTACCTCACTTGGAAGAAAAGTTTGACTAATATGGGATCAATCATGAGTGTCCGATAGGTGATGACATCTTGAGATTTGTGCATAGGCACAATAATGTGCTTAGTCTAGATGTGTGTGTGTGTGAGAAAGAAGAAAGAAAGAAAGTCATATTAACGTCTTCTGGAGGCCAAACTTGGCCTATGAGACAAAAGCCATGTACAAGTGTAGTAACCATGTGTAGAAAATGAAATGAAATAAACACAAAGCTATCTAGGGCTGGTAAAAGGATGGGGAGAAGTGGCTCTGACTCAGCAGATAGTGGCTCCGACTCTGAGAGAGAGAGAGAGAGAGAGAGGAGAGAGAGAGAGAGAGAGAGAGAGAGAGAGAGAGAGAGAGAGAGAGAGAGAGAGAGAGAGAGAGAGAGAGAGAGAGAGAGAGAGAGAGAGAGAGAGAGAGAGAGAGAGAGAGAGAGAGAGAGAGAAGAAAGTGTTTTTACGTCTATTAAAAGGCCGAACTCGGCCTATGAGACAAATCGATGTACATGGGTGTATCTTCTGTCTATCAGAGAAGATAAAAGTGCTGAAAAAGAAACTGGTAAAGCTGATACATATCTCCGTGAAATGCGTGTGGAGATACCCATGAAAGTGGGGGGGTGTATGGAGTGCGATATCTATGACAGTCTATATGCAAAGGGGTAGTACAACAAGCATGGGAATGCATCTGAAATGACTAACTAGCTCCATCCTGTGCTAGTGAGCGGGTGTAAGATGTGATACATAGGTGGAGGTGGAGTCAGGGCCATCGTGATAGCTGCAGCAGGATCAACCATCATCTGGAATCGTCTCTCCTCCATGGCGCGATGGTGACGAGCCTGGATCTCTGCAATCTGATGTCGGTGATGTCTCGGGGCCCGATATCCTCTAGCACCGGGGTCGTCTCCTACTGGGGCAATCTGAGCCTGCTGAAGAGTCACCCCTCTCGGTCTTTGGGGGGGGGAGAGAGAGAGAAGAGAGAGAGAGAGAGAGAGAGAGAGAGAGGAGAGAGAGAGAGAGAGAGAGAGAGGAGAGAGAGAGAGGAGAGAGAGAGAGAGAGAGAGAGAGAGAGAGAGAGAGAGAGAGAGAGAGAGGAGAGAGAGAGAGAGAGAGAGAGAGGAGAGCGAGAGAGAGAAGAAAGAAAGAAAGAAGAAAGTGTTTTTACGTCTATTAGGAGGCCGAACTCGGCCTATGAGACAAATCAATGTACATGGGTGTATCTTCTGTCAATCGGAAAAGATGGCAAGGCTGATATAGATCTCTGTAGTATGCATGTAGAGATACCCATGAAAGTGGAGGGGGGGGGGACGGTGAATGGAGTGCTTATATCTATAGCCTATATGCAAAAGGGTAGTACAAGCATGATAATGCATCTGAACGACTAACTAGCTCCATCCTGTACTAGTGAGCGGGTGTAAGATGAGGTACATGGGTGGAGGTGGAGTCAAGGCCGCCCTGATGGCTACAAACGGGATCTTCCATCATCCGGGATCGTCTCTCCTCCATGGCGCGATGGTCACGAGCCTGGATGTCTTGCGATCTGGTGTCTGTGAAGTTTGAGGGCCCGATATCCTATAGCACGGGGTCGTCTCCTAGCTCGAGAGGTCATGAGCCTGCCGAAGAGTCACCCCTCTCGATGTGTGAGCTAAGGGGCGGAGGGCTGCTTCAACGTCGTGCAATGAAGAAGTCAGTGAGCTGACTCTGTCTCCCTCGTGTCTGGGAAGCTGCAGTAGGCTGGAGGAGAGAATCTCTGTGACTCTGAATCTCTAGTAAGAATTCGCCCGAGATGTCGCTGATCTCTAGAGCCCATGATCTCTCGGAGGGTGGGCTGCCCTGTAAATAGAGTCTCGTATCTGCCTCTAATGTCATCATATGCGCTACAATCTGCAAACAAAATGCTCCTCATCCTCCATCTCTACTCTGCATATCCTACATAGCCGCTTCCTCTCGGGGAATGTCTGTGGCTCTGCCTATCTCAATCTCTAGTCGGTGTGATGAGACCCTGAACTGGCCAATAGCCACCCCTCGAGCTATGAGGCATGTAGGTATCCATGTAGCGTGGTCGCTGGATGAAACCATCACTAGTATGCCCAAGAACTGGTCTCGATAGTGCGATAGTCTCGATCCCATGTGTGTGGTGTGTGCCATGTCTGACTAATGTAGAGCTTCCAAAGGTCCTGTCTGAGCACAAGATTCCTCTCATGATGAGAGAGGTGGATGTGAGGTGAGTCTGGATCATACTGAAAGGCGGCAATCTATCCATATCAAGTCCATGACTATCAAACCATGCTCTAACGTGAGTGTACCAAGCTCTCTCATATCCCGACTCTGATATCTGTAGAGATGCCTCAAAGCTCTATGTGTGAGTCTTTCTGTAGGGAGCTCCCTCACCCTCTGAATAAAGGAGATAGTCTGGAATAGTGCATCTACTACCATGGGTGGTGCAGCTAGCTCTGCCCTGATAATGTCATGTGGCACTGATTGTTTCCCACGAAATAGTCGCGAGATCATACGTACTTGTGGCCTCTCGATCGCACTCCACTGGGTAACTGTGAGGCATGGTGCCCAAACTGTCGAAGCAATACATCATAGCTGGGTCTCACTAGTGTGTCAAATAGCCACCCCTTTGTGCGGGGCTCCTTGAAGTGTGCCTGGTGACATCTCCGCTCTAACATGGCTAAGGCTGCATATCCTCGTGTGAGTCTATCGGTGGCTGCCTGTCTCATGCTGAAGGGGCCAGGCAAGCTCGTGAATGTGACTCCGAGGTAGACATAGGAAGTGACCACCTCAATCTGTCCACTGCCAACTGTGAATGCTGCTCCATTCCTCACCATGGGGGAGGTGTGGAAGATCATGACCTTGGTCTTGCCAAGGTTTACTGTCAGGCCCTCTCTGTGTGCAAAACTCATGGAGGGCATCTAGGTGGTGCTGTAATCCCTCGTGACTCTGAAATCAATACAATATCATCTGCATATAATAAAATGTGGACTTGTGTACCTCCAAGGTCTGCAACCCTCCCCTCCAGCTCGGAGAATGTAGTCCTCAATCTCGTCGATGTAGAGCCCGAAGAGAGTGGGAGAGAGTGGGCAGCCTTGCTTAACAACCCACTGTGCTAGCAATGGCCTCTGATAGTCCCCTCGGGCATCGAACCCTCCCAATCACCTGCTCATAGAGTGTGTAGATGGCCCAAATCATCTCTGATGGTATCCCCAAGCTATGGAGTCTCCGAAAAAGCTTCTTCCTCGTGGCACAGTATCGAAGGCTTTGCGGAAATCCACAAAGCAGCAATATAATCTCTTCTTCCGTATCTTTGCCCCATCAATGAGGCAACGCAGAATGAAGATGTGATCAATAGTGGAGAAAGCCCGTCGGAACCCTGCCTGACCACGGTGCTCGTAGCCCTTCCATCTCTGCATAAGAGATGAGCTCTATCTCGAGAACCGTCCCATAAAGCTTGGCCATGGTTGTGACCAATCATGATAGTCCTGTAGTTCCCTGGGTCCAAGGTATCCCCAGATTTGTGAATGGGTACAATGATGTTCTTCGTCCACTCCTCTGGGAAGCCCTCCCCTATAGCCCGATTGAAGACATGTGCAATCAATGGAGCTATAGTGGGGGCCGGTATATATGAGGTGCTCACTCTGGCAGTCCGTGTGGTCAGTCGAACGCCCATGTTGTAGCCGCTCAATGGCCCTCTGGATCATCTTTGCTGTGAAGAAAGAGGAACGAGTAGGGCGTGGTCCAGGTGGTTGGGGGGATGGGAGGCTGTTCCAGGTATCTCATATAGTCTCTCAGCATACTCGTGCCAAATCTGTGGATCTCCAATAGGTGTGGTTGGTCGTGGCTCTCGTAGTGTGCGCCATGCAGCAGTGCAATCCCTGCTCATAAGTAAATGGTATAGCTCAAGCTCCTCTGCCTCCTCGAAGGCCCGTCTCTTTCGGCATGTGAGGGTCTTCATATGTCTTCTAGCATCAATCTCTGTGATCTCTCCCAATGCTCTCTGAGCTCGTAGTCGACGGTGGGAGACTCCTTCCACTCATCATCATACCAAGGATTCTGCGGCATGGTCCCTGGGGGAGGTGTGTGACTAGAATGGGTGGTGTGTGGGAATGAACCGATGGCTGATGTTTGAAGGATGGATGCTATATGTGAGGTAAGTATAGGTAGTGGGGTATCAGGATGAAGCAAAAGAAGGCTTTCCTCAACTCGGGCTGAGTATATGTGAGCAAGCTCGTGTGTGAAGTGGATGGTAGTGTGTGGGGGATGTGTCACGGGTGTGTGTGTGTGTGTGAATGTCCCCCTTGAGGGATAGTGCAAGATATGCGTGATCTGCTCCAATGGGTATAGGTGGGATGGTGAAGGAAATTGAATAGGTGGGTGGCCTCCTTGGGTCCCATGATATAATCTACGATACTCCCTCCTCCATCTGTAACTGAGTGCGGTATGCATGTCAATCTCCCTGACATAGGCCACTGTCTCATCTCGTTATAAATAACGAGGCGATGCCTGGACCCGAGTCTGAGTAGGTGGGTACCGTAGAGTGTGCGTGTAGAATCAGCTGAAACTCGCGCCATAGATCCCTCCTCTAGAGTGGGTAGTATGACTGGATCCCCTGAGTCAAAAGCCTCGCATTGATCGCTACCCCGTCCTGGCATTGAAGTCCCCCATGAGGAAGACTTCTCCTAGAGTAGAGTACCATGTGATCTCCTCTGATAGACAAGTATAAAGGTGAGCCCTCCTCCTGATCCATGACAGAGAATCGGGAGCCAGAGGGTGCAAAATAGCATAGTGCAATATAGATGGTCCTCTCCTGTGAGAGGTGTAATCGGATCCAAAGGTATCTGGCCTGTGAGTCCTCGTGCGACGATGTGTATCCTGCTCTGAAGTCCATCTCTGAAGAGTATCGCTACTCCCCCTGATCCTCTGGTAGTGTGGTGGCGTGTACAATCTCTGTGTATAGACTCCCACTGGAAGCCATGCACCCGAGGTAGGCTCCTATCGGGGCTCTCATGTGTCTCTGTCAACAAAATAATATCTCTATCTTTGCTCACCTCCTCAAGCCTCTCTGGATGTGTCCATAAATCGCCATTGCAGTTCCACACTGCAAGATGTATCTCCTCACTGTCTCACAGGCCGCGAATCCCTATAGTATGGCTTTGCCATCAATGATGACCCTACCATCTCTGTATGAAGCCTTTCTCCCTCCCTACGAGCCTCGTGTACTCTTGGCATGCATGCACGACGATGTGCTACTTGCATGGGTGTGAGATCATCATCTAGGTAAATAGGCGGGCCTTCAAGCCCCCTCAAAACCACTCTTTTGCGAATGAAGGTGGATCTCACTGTTTCAGAGGGGGAATTGCAAAATGAGAGCTCTCTTTTTTGAAAGATCTTTTCCTGCGCTCCAACATTTGATGAATGGGAGTGCCTCCTCTTCCTTGTAACCAAGTTTTTACATAGTGTCTTCCCATCCATCTCTGGGTTGGAGCCTTCGTTTTCTAATATACCTGTGACTCGTACATTCAGACGTCGAGCTCGTCGCATCCTCTCCTCCTCAATGGTGGTGTGTACAATGAGAGCTTCTTCTTTTGTGCTTCTTCTTTTGCCTCTTTTTTGATGTTTTTTTTCACTACTTCAACCCATCCTTCTTTGGTTGCTTCGAGTTTGGTGTCAATGCTTGCGGTCAAGGCTTGAGTTAGCTCCATTCTAAGTGCTTCTCTTGTGTGTTCTCTAAGTTCACCTTCTTCCGGGCCGATGGAGGCTATTGATGCTTTGAGGGCCTCGATTTGTTCTTGCATGATCTTTTTTTCTTCTACCCAATCTTGCTAGCCTCTTTAGCCATAGTTCTCTCTCCTTCAGTGTCTCCATTTCTTGCTCTTCTTTGGTGTCTTTGATTTGCTCTTCCAAAGCTTTGATCTTTTCGAAGGTCTTTCTCATTTCTTGTTTAGTGCTCTGTCTTCCTCTTTCTTTACTTCTCTGATAGCTTTACAGATCATCTCTTCCACCTCTTTTCTTTCTAATCGAGCCATTTTCCTCTTCTATTTGTACTTGAGAAGTTAGGGAAGGGCAGGAGGAAGACATTGTTAAGGGTTATGGGTTATGAGGTTAAGAGGTTAACATAGCAAAGTTAGGGTTACAAGGAGAGATGGGTCTCATGCAGCAAAATTAGGGTTACAGCCCGGCGTTCTGATGCAGCAGGTCTGACAAAACAAAGCTGATGCAGTAGGCTGATGGTTATGACGCAGCAGATCTGACACAAACAGGCTGACGGGTCTGACGCAGCAGTCTGACGGGTGTGACGCAACGGGTCTGACGCAGCAGATCTGACGGGTCTGACACAACAGATATGACGGAATCAGTCTGACGCAACTCTCTGACGCAACGCTCTGACGGGTCTGACACTCTGACGGATCTGAGGCGTCAGAACTGATGCAACAGATCTGACGCTCTGACGAAGTCTGACGCAGCTCTGGCGGCAGCAGATCAGAGAGAGAGAGAGAGAGAGAGAGAGAGAGAGACGAGGAGAGAGAGAGAGAGAGAGAGAGAGAGAGAGAGAGAGAGAGAGAGAGAGAGAGAGAGAGAGAGAGAGAGAGAGAGAGAGAGAGAAGGAAGAAGAAGAAGAAAGAAGAAGAAGAAGAAGAAGAAGAGAAGAAGAGAGAGAAAGAAAGAGGAGAGAGAGAGAGAGAGAGAGGAGAGAGAGAGAGAGAGAGAGAGAGAGAGAGAGAGAGAGAGAGAGAGAGAGAGAGAGAGAGAGAGAGAGAGAGAGAGAGAGAAAAGAAAGAAAAGAAAGAAAGAAAGTGTTTTTAACGTCTATTAGGAGGCCGAAACTCGGCCTATGAGACAAATCGATGTACATGGGTGTATCTTCTGTCAATCAGAAAAGATAAAAGTGCTGAAAAGAAACTGGTTAAGCTGATATAGATCTCCGTAGTGTGCATGTGGGGATACCCATGAAAGTGGTGGGGGGTGTATGGAGTGCGATATCTATGATAGTCTATATGCAAAAGGGTAGTACAACAACCATGAGAATGCATCTAAAACGACTAACTAGCTCCATCCTGTGCTAGTGGGTGGGATGTAATATGTGATACATAGGTGGAGGTGGAGTCAGGGCCACCCTGATGGCTGCAACGGGATCGGCCATCATCTGGGATCGTCTCTCCTCCATGGCGCGATGGTCACAGGCCTGGATCTCCGCAATCTGGTGTCGGTGAAGTCTCGGGGCCCGATATCCTATATCACGGGGTCGTCTCCTAGCTCGAGATATCTGAGCCTGCTGAAGAGTCACCCTGCTCGGTATGTGGGCTGAGGGGGGGAGGGTTGCAGCACGTCGTGGAATAAAGAAGTCAGTGAGCTTACTCTGTCTCCCTCCTGTATGAAGTGCTACAGTAGGCTGGAGTAGGGAATCTCTGTGACTCTGTATCTCTAGTAAGAATCGCCCGAGCTGTCGCTGGTCTCTAGAGTCCATGATCTCTCGGAGGGTGGGCTGCCCTGCAAACAGAGTCTCGTATCTGCCTCTGATGCCATCATATGCGCTACATCTGCATACAAAGTGCTCCTCATCCTCCATCTCTACTCTGCATACTCTGCATATCCGCTCCTCTCTGGGAATGTCTGCGGCTCTGCCCGTCTCAATCTCGAGTCGGTGTGATGAGACTCTCAGCTGGCCAATCGCTACCCTCAAGCTATGAGGCATGTGAGTATCCATGTAGCGTGGTCGCTGGATGAAACCGTCAGCTAGTATGTCTATGAACTGGTCTCGATAGTGCTATAGTCTCGATCCCATGTGTGGTGTGTGCCATGTCTGACTAATGTAGAGCTGCCAGAGATCCTGTCTGAGCACAACATTCCTCTCACGACGAGAGAGGTGGATGTGAGGTGAGTCTGGGTCATACTGAAAAGGCTGCAATCTGTCCATATCAAGTCCATGACTATCAAACCAGACTCTAACCTGAGTGTACCAAGCTCTCTCATATCTTAACTCTGATATCTGTATAGATGCCTCAAGAGCTCTGTGTGTGAGTCTATCTGTAGGGAGGTCCCTAATCCTCTGAATAAAGCAGATAGTCTGGAATAGTGCCTCTACTGCCATGGGTGGTGCAGCTAGCTCTTCCATGATGATGTCATGTGGCACCGACTGTTTCCCACGAAATAATCGCGAGATCATACGTACCTGTGGCCTCTCGATCGCACTCCACTGGGTGACTGTGAGACCTGGGGCCCAAACCGTCGCAGCATACATCATAGCTGGTCTGACCAGTGTGTCAAATAGCCAGCCCTTCGTGCGGGGCTCCTGGAAGTGTGCTTGGTGACATCTCCGCTCTAACATGGCTAAAGCTGCATATCCGCGTGTGAGTCTATCGGTGGCTGCGTGTCTCATGCTGAAGGGGCCAGGCAAGCTCGTGAATGTGACTCCGAGATAGACATAGGAAGTGACCACCTCAATCTGTCCACCACCAGCTTTGAATCCTGCTCCATTCCTCACCATGGGGGAGGTGTGGAAGATCATGACCTTGGTCTTGCCAAGGTTTACTGTCAAGCCCCTCTGTGTACAAAACTCATCCAGGGCCTCAAGGTGGTGCTGTAATCCCTCGGGTGACTCTGAAATCAAGACAATGTCGTCGGCATATAATAAAATGTGGACATGTGTACCTGCGAGGTCTGCACCCTCTCCTCCAGCTCGGAGAATGTAGTCCTCAATCTCGTCATGTAGAGACCAAATAGAGTGGGAGAGAGTGGGCAGCCTTGCTTAACACCGATGGTGCTAGCAATGGCCTCAGACATACCTCCTGGACACCGTACCCTCCCAGTCACCTGCTCATAGAGTGCATAGATGGCCTAAATCATCCCTGATGGTACTCCCAAGCTCTGGAGGCGTTGGAAGAGCCTCTCTCGCGGCACTGTATCAAAAGCTTTGCGGAAGTCCACAAAGCAGCAATATAGCCTCTTCTTCTGCACCCTTGCCCCATCAATGAGGCAGCGCAGAATGAAGATGTGATCAATAGTAGAGAAAGCTCGTCGAAAACCTGCTTGGCCTCGTGCTCGTAGCCCCTCAGTCTCTGCATATGAACTGAGCTCTGCCTCAAGTATGGCACCGTATAGTTTGGCCATGGTGTGGCCAATCATGATGGTCCTGTAGTTCCCTGGATCCAGGGTGTCGCCAGATTTGTGGATAGGCACAATGGTGTGCCTAGTCCACTCCTCTGGGAAGCCCTCTCCTATAGCCCGGTTGAAGACATGTGCAATCAACGGGGCTATAGTGGAGGCTGCATATATGAGATGCTCGCTCTGCAATCCTGCGTGGTCTGTCGAACGTCCATGTCGAAGTCGTCGTATGGCCCTCTGAACCATCTTTGCTGTGAAGAGAGAAGAACTAGTAGGGAGAGGCTCAAGTGGCTGGGGAATGGGAGGCTGCCTAGGTACCCTCATATAACCTCTGAGCATAATCATGCCATGTGTGTGGGTCTCCAATAGGTGTGGTCGGGCGTGGCTCTCGTAGGCTGCGCCATGCTGCAGCACTGTCCATACTCATAAAGAGATGGTATAGCTCAAGCTCCTGTGCCTCCTCAAAGGCTCGCCTCTTTCGACGTGTGAGAGTCTTCATCTGTCCCTTGGCCTCTCTCTCTGTGATCTCTCCCAATGCTCGCTGAGCTCGTAGTCGGCGGTAAAGATCTCTGCAATCCTCATCATACCAACGATGTTGTGGTATAGTCCCTGGAGGAGGTGTGTGACGAGAATGGATGGTGTGTGGGAAGGAGCTGATGGCTGATGTCTGAAGAACTGATGCTATCTGAGAGGTGAGTAGGGATAGTGGAGTGTCAGGATGAAGTAAGAGAAGACCTTGCTCGACTCGAGCCGCATATATGTGAGCTAGCTCGTGTGTGAAGTGGATGGTGGTGTGTGGGATGCGTGCTGCGGGTATGCGTGTAGGGGTGTCTCCCTTCAGGGAGAGTGCGAGGTATGTGTGATCAGCCCCAATGGGTATGGGTGGGATGGTGAATGAGGTAAGTAGGTGGATGGCCTCTCTGGACCCCATGACGTAATCTACTGTACTTCCCCCGCCATCTGTGACTGAGTGTGGTATGCATGTCAATCCTCCTGAGGTAGGCCACTGAGTCATCCCGTTATAGATAACGAGATTATGTCGAGAGCCTAGTCTGAGTAGGTAAGTGCCATAGTGAGTGTGTGTAGCGTCAGCTGAAGCTCGAGCTGTAGACTCATCCTCTATGGTATGTAGTATCTCCGGGTCTTCTGGGTCAAATATCTCACACTGATCATTGCCTGTCCTGGCATTGAAGTCTCCCATAAGGAAGACTTCCCCTAA
>MU264680.1:0-20000 GCA_020310875.1 Ceratopteris richardii
ATGGTACTAAGCCCATCAAATACATGCTTAGAAGCATGCGTACAACTTATTGAAGTTTGCAGAAAGGGCATGTTACCATGCCATAACATTCTTACCTAAAGGTAAGTGCGTATATAATGCCATAGGATGGGAAAAATTTCGACAGCATTTCCCCAAGAGAGATGGAATCTCAAAAAAATTTTACCATAAGCTCAGTGGCAGAAAGGCCACCCAACGACATAGGGCTTGACAGGCCCATGGCATGCACGCCATAAACTCATATGGATTCCATGACCTGCAAAAACATAAAACAAATGTTGGCAACCATTCTCTGTGTTGCCTAACCATATAGTTTCTGCAATCCTGTTTCCTGCAAACAATCAAAAGTGTGTTTGTCTCCCATTGATCCATACTTTTGGAATTTAAATAATGATCAACATTTGATGTATGCAATCCAAGCTATGCATGTACATACAGAACATGCCATGACATAAAATAGAATGGCGGAAGCATAAAATATACGTCCCTGAGTAGTCTGATTTTGGAATTGCATGCATCCAATCGCTCATGGTTCTTCCTATGAGGGATCACACGCTTGCGTTTTGGATAGAGTACTATATCGCTAGGACTATTGCTCGTATAAGAGCATGGCGCCTTGGATAGTTTTTTTGCCTCTCATGTGGGGGGCGTGAGTTCAAATCCTATAATCTGAACTGTCGCGTGGCCCGGATGGGTGCTCTGATACCACTAATACGTAACCCTTTTAGCTGCCCGCACGCGAGCCCATGAAACAAACACACAGAGATCCTTAGTTGTTCGTACCACCCGACCACGCCCGAGCTGCTCCTTTCTCATTACGAGACTTACTCATCAGAAGTCTTTCATAAGCTTTCTCTAGTATAATAACAATGCATCTATCTGATGCCATGTGGCAAAACTTGCCACCTCATCTTAGTGGTGTTCCCATGCAACACCCATAACATGACACCGATCCACTTTGATAGTGCAAAAATCTCCCTCAAGTGTTGTGAAACCCCTTATGGTAATCCGTTCAACACATAAATGGTGATCATGGTTGCAAAAACTTATCAGACATTGATCCATCCATATCATGATATTGATCCATAAGGATCAGTCCATGTGTGTGAGGGACAAGGGACAGGTAGCCAAGGTCCAAGGTATAAAGTAGTAATGGGAATAAGTGTTGCATGATGGCCACATGTTCACACTAGACTATTCCAGTGCATTGCTATTTTTAGAGTACAAAGGGTATATATGGATGGGAGAAGAGTCACACACATTATCATGAATAATGTATCAAATGAGCTTTACAGTTCTAGAAAGCCCATTGCTTCAAGAGATAAAGTAAGCACAGGTGGAAGATCCACATTTGTTATAGATTTATCGAGCCATCAATGATGAATCTATTATAAGAGACATGACAATTCTAGATGTTTCTTCCCCTAACAGAGCAAACAAGTCCATTCCATATTCCAATTTCTCATAGGAGAATGGAATAGTCAAATAGAAAGGGAAGGTTTGCGTACCAGATTCCCGAGATTTGAGAAGAAAATCATGCATGATAACCATGATGTACCTTGTGCACGACATCCAGGTGTTGACAAGACAATATAGCTTGTTAAAAGAACATTTTGGTGGCCTGGATTAGCTAGAGACATCCACACTTATGTTCAACAATGCTTTATGTGTCAAGTCAACAAGGCCAAAAGGGTAAAGACACCAGGTCTTTTGCATCCTTTACAGATTCCATATCATAACTGGGATAGTATATCCATGGACTTCATAGTAAGGTTACCGCGGGCCCAAAGGAAGTGAATACTATCCTGTTGGTGTAAACTGCAAGCCTACACATTTGGCTCAAAGGAAGCATTAAAGTCTACACATACATGAAGAAGCATAGGAACATATGCTAGTGGTTAATTACCACTTTACCTCATTGTAAAAGTAAAATTGACATAGAATCTTTTGTAATCACCTACCAAAATGAGTCGTGGAAAAGTAGCTCATTTGATTGAAGGAATATCTCCAAGCATTTAGGAGCTTGATCATAGGGAGCCAAAATTTGAATTTGAATTCAAATCCTCACTCATTACATATAAAAGTGAACATGAAAAGTCGCGGGTAAGATAGATCAATTCTCGAGCCTCATTCTACTGATTTTGAGTGTGTGTGAGGACTATACTATAGCCTACACCTCTCTACACCATTAGGCAATGTTATTCATGCCAATGGGATTGTATACAAGTGTTCATTAATAGATACATCTACATCATTAATCTCTAAGTTCACTGTTAGTCTACTCAAAAGTCTGTCAACTTGTCAAGGGCATATCTTGGTCAATTCTTCACCAAATCAAGTGATTCAAAGCTTATTGGATTCAGCTCAAAGTCATCTACATGCTGTCAAAGTTTGAAGTAATTCTATTCAGCCATTTCAGAAAACTGCGTCGAGGTGAACTCTGGTCAATTTCTGCTACAGTCCTAAAAAGTCGGGGGTATAGCTAAACTTGCTAAATTGATTTCTCTTAGCATAGTTTATCTTTTTACATCATTCCACTTGCAAATGGTAGCTTACTAAGCTAATTAAATATCCCTAGAAGGAATTTTATCAATTTCTACTGTGCTGGTCACACTGAGTAAAACATCCAACATGTGTTAAGATAAAAATAGAAGGTTTTCTTGAGTTTGTGAACTTCAAAGTTATCTGTTTTGGTTCAATCATTACACACATCACTTCCAAAGTACATAGGCTATCTTTTGGTGCTATTGGAAAGCTAAGAAGGTCTACTTATCATCTCTGAAGCAAAAGAGGGCTGGTACAAAGCAGGTTTAGCAGTACCTACTCAATCTCTTGGAGCATCCATCCATATATCCCAACAGTGGTATCAGAGCAATAGAGGTAAAATGGGAGATGGTTTTCCTTCATTTATTGATAAATTGGACAGGAACAACTATCAAGCTTGGTCTCTAAGGATGAAGACCTATCTACAAGGAAGGAGTCTCTATGGATACATCTCAGGAGATGAGGAATTGCCCTCATTCAAAGCAAGAGGATTACCAACCAAGGAAGAACAAGAAAAGCTCAACACATGGTGTGCTAAGGATGCATTGGCAAGGTCATATTTACTCAACTCTATCTCTGAATTTCTTTTGCCACATATCAAAAATTGTAAGACATTCCAAGAAACTTGGGAAACCTTGTCATCATATTTTTCCTCCAATACAAGGGCTAGGAAAAATCAGTTGTGGATTGAATTCACAACACAAAGGAAGCAACCTAAGCAAGTTGTTTCGGAATTTGTGACCAAGATCAAAGATGTTGCAGATCAGTTAGCAAGCATAGGAGAAGAGATTGAAGAAGAACAAATTGTAAGGCAAGTGATCAATGGAATCAAGGCTGATGACAAATGGGAAAGCTTCACCACTGCAATGGATCTCTACATGGACATGCACACTCCAGATCTTACAACTCTCATGGAACAACTATTTACACATGAAGCAAAGCTCACCAAAAATGGAGATACATCCAAAGGTAATAACTCTTTTGCCCTATACACTGATAAGAAGTCTAAGGATAAAGGCAAGAGCAAAAAAAATGGAAGATGAAGGCTCTACCTCCCAAGCCAACTATGCAGGGAGAGGTAGATCTTCAAGAGGAAGGGGCAAAGGAGGTAAGCAAGGTAGGGGAGACCCTATAACTCATCACCATGCAACATTTGTGGTTTATCAAATCATACTACAGATGAGTGTTTCAGGAATTACAAAAATCAGAGAGAAAGAGGCTACCAAAGAGGTGGATACTCACAGACAAGAGGAAGGTTCAACCATCACCAAGGCCACAACAACAATTACAACAACAATTATAACAACAATTACAATGGCAACTACCAAGGAGGATTCAAAACCAGAAAGGACTACAACAACTACACAGAGGAGCAGGATGAATCTCTTCTGATCATGAACATGACTTCAAAGTCAGGTACAAATGATGATCATCGATTCTACATTGATTCACGGTGCTCAAATCATGTGACTGGCAATGTGGCACTACTCTCTGATCTTGAGGAACCCAAAGGTAAACATCAAGTCCAAATAGGTGATGATACAAAGCATTCAGTAGTTAAAGTTGGAAATGTTAAGACTTGTGATGGTAATCAGAATTTGTTGAGCAGGGTACTCTATGTACCAACCATTACCAAAAATTTGATGAGTGTTGGTCAGATTGTGGAAAAAGGTTTGCAGGTCAGATTCAATCAATATGGAGCATATGTGGAGGACCCAAGACATGGGTTCAAGAGAATTGCTAAAGGAGAAAAATCAGGTAGACTTTTCACTTTTGAGTTGGAAGATACAAAGAATATTGCACTATACAGTTATAAAGATCAAACACTTTCAGAGCTTGAGATTTGGCACAAAAGATTAGGACACATAGGAGAAAGAACCTTGAAACAAATATGCAGGGACCAATGTGTGCTTGGGATACCTAATGTATCCAAGCAACATATGATTTACAAGTGTGGTGCTTGTCAATTTGGTAAGTCTCACAGGTTACCCTTCTCCAAGAAAGGATATATGCATGAAGACTATCTAGAACTTGTACACAGATGTTTGGGGACCTAGCAAAGACCCCTCAGTCTCAGGATCAAGGTACTATGTGTCTTTCATTGATGATTATAGCAGATGGACTGTATTATATTTCATGAAGCACAAGGATGAGGTATTTAATTGTTTTAAGAAATATCTTGCATTAGTTGAAAACCAGACAGGAAGGAATTTGAAGAGGCTAAGGTCAGATGGAGGAGGTGAGTACTTCTCCAATGAATTTGAAGACTTCTTACAAGACAGAGGCATCAAAAGAGAGATAACCACAAGGTATTCTCCTGAACAGAATGGGGTAGCTGGGAGAAGAAATAGGTTAATTGTTGAGACAGCTAGATCTATGCTTAATGAGAAGAAGTTACCTAACTATCTATGGGCAGAGAGTGTTTCTACTGCCACTTACCTCATAAACAGGTTACCATCTAAGTCACTTGATGGTATGACACCCTAACAAGCATGGCATGGTAAGAGACCATCATTAGATCACTGCAAAATATTTGGATGTGTAGCATATGTGCACATTCCTTCTCAGATAAGAGGTAAGCTAGACCCAAAGGCTGAAAATGCATTTTTATTGGGTATGATTAATAAAAAAGGTTACAGGTTTATAATCCTACCAATAAGGGATTTATGGTAAGCAGAGATGTGATCTTTGATGAAAATGATTCTTGGTATGAGGATGAATGTGAAGGGGTTTGGAGTGCAGAAGAAGAGGAAGGAGGAGATGGAACGAGAGAGAAGAGAGGAGAGACGCGCGGATATGCGTGGGAGCCTCGAAACCCACATAATGATCTCTCTTGAGGCAATGCTCTATATATGATGTATATATATGAATATGGGGGTAAGGTCACATGACCCTTACATCCCCAACAATCTCCCACTTAAGGGTCAATGTGACCATAAGTGGTAACATATACAAAGAATGATGTAGGACTATACAATAATGTACAGGAAGAGTCCGGATCTCTACCCATACCAGATCAGCCTACACCAACTGCCTCGAACAAGGTGTATCCATGCACCTCAAACTGCTCTAGACTCATATCGATAAGAGTCGAGCTCACATCTGACTGATGCAAGAACTCATGAAGTTCCTGCAAAGCTCCCACTCGCTCTATGCATGTGTCAATCATCGAACGACTGACAACTCCAAGTGCAAATGCTCCAATAGCAATTGCAATGTCTGGTCTCGAGCATAACAACTCGTACATCAAACTCCCAAATGCTGACGAAACATGTGCTATCCTGGCTAACCTAAGCATGTCAGCCATGCCTCTATCCAAGGCATCCAAAGCACCATCGTCAAGACCAACATGTCCTGACATATCTATGTCAACATCTGGCATGAGCGAATCCAAGAATGACTGCATAACTGATGACTCCTCAGCATCTAAATCAGCCATGCTCACAACCAAGGATGTATCTAGCTGTGCATCATGAGAGCTAACATGCTCTACCATACACTGTGTATCATGAGAGCTATCGTGCTCTACCACACCAAGTGTATCATCATGCTCCACATGAGCTGACTGCACAACATCAACACCAAGATCCATCTGATGATCTAACTCTAAGTGAGTATCATCACAATGCTCTACATGAGCATCCACATCATGCTCTAAAGCATCCAACTGATCATCCAAAGTATGCTCTATGTGAGCATCCATATGATCAAGAAAATCATGCTCTATATAAGCATCATGAGCATCCGAAATATGCTCTACATGTGCATCCATCTGAGCATCTGAATCCTGCCATACATGTGCATCATGAATGTCAATAGACCTATCTATAGGTAGACAAAATGAGACATGACGAGTCTCACATCGCACATAAGGCTGAACTCCCACTGAGACGAGACTGTCTCTCACATGAAGTACCTGCAGTGGATACATGTGCCCAATCCTGGCACCTCTAACAGCATAAGCTGTCCCAACCGTAACTGAAAATGATGCTCACCAAGGAATGCATAACATCTGCTCTCTTGTAATTGGCTAACGGAAATCAAGCTCATAGGGAATGAAGGCACATAGCGTACATGTCTGAGTATAAGTGATGCTCCACTAGGTAGCATAAGGCATATATCTCCTGCACCCTCAATGTCATATGTCGTACCATCAGGCATATGCACACATCCACGACTCTCACCTGAGAATCGACAAAACCACTCACGATGTGGAGTAACATGAAAACTGGTTAATGCATCAAGCAACCAAGCCATATGTGTGCTATCTAATGAGCAAGAGGAATCATGAGATGAACCATAGGAGAAAGTGATATCACCATCACTGGCATAATCAACTATCATAGACTCTCCTGAAACCACTACCTGACCTGCATCACGTGCATATCTCTGATGTCGTCGTCGCATCCGCCTGAAGCAACGTCGTCGAATATGGCCCTCATGACCACAATGCCAACATCGAAGTCGTCGATGTGATCTATGTCTCACATGAGTCAATGGACTCGCATACATATCATGTAGTCTCTGCCATAATGCACTACTCGTCTCCTCATACATAACAGACTCATATATAGAATCCACAAGCTGTAATCGAATAGTGGAGCTGGCCAATGCATCCATATCCATCCATACATGATCGGGCATGTCACGAGGCCTCTGTGCATCTCTATGCACATACATGTGTAACCCTGCACGAACCAATGTATGCCACATCTGAGCTTTCCATCTTGGAAAGTCAATACCATCGAATCGAAAAGACACCATGCTGGCAATCCAAGACTAGCAATGTAATAAGAGACTAGAAACAATACTCTATCCTAAATAGGATCACAGCTGCATATCCATATGCATAACTCACATCACATATGTCTCACTGGAGAAGAAAACCATGTGAACCACCTGTCACATAACCATGCATCTACCATGCATCTACCATGCATATAAAACCATGAGCATAAGCCTGCTCACCAAGTCTCCAAAGTGACCAAGTAGATGTGAAAGAATCCTGGGAAAATTTCGACAGAGTATCCCCTGAAAACTGAGCAATCAAACAAGATAACCAATCAGCAAAGAACAATGAATAATCTGTCACCACCTGTCACTGATATAAATCAAGAAGATAATGGCAACTACATGTGCCAAAAAACTAATGGCAATACACGCCAATACAATGGCAATACAACTCCCACTCAAGAATAAATCCTGCAAGATGGTCCAACCTGTCACAAATAACCTGTGACCAAGTCCAAGTGAATGGAGATAGACAATGATCCAAAGCTATCGCACAAGCTTCAAGATCCACTAGAGCTCCTTTCTAGCATAAAAGCCGATGAAATTTCGGCAGCATCTCCTCTGTAAAATGGACTCTAGAACCAAAATAACCATGTGGGAATCACCATCCACATAAGCCAAGAATCACACTGGCAAATATATATCAATCAATGACCAAATGCTAATAATGGTGACAAACAAACATGTAACTGAGGCTCCAATCTGGATCATGTACCTGCAAAGAAAACAAAAGATACAAGTACCAACTAAGATCCAATGTCAACTCTCACAAAAGTATGTGCAACCGGAAAGTAAATCCGTAACCAAGTGGCATAAGCAAGATGTAGACCACAATGCCACTATACATCCATGATCAAACTCATGATGACATAAACCTCAAAAAGAGTATACCACAATGTCATCTTACATGTCAAACGCGTGACAAGATCATGCTCTACTCTCATATGGAGGAGCTACCACAATGATCATACATGTACAATGTCTTGAAGCTCTGAAAATAAGAGCTTGCACACCAAAAATTCTCTCTCGAAGAAGTTCCAAAGCAAATTCAACCTCCAAGTGCAATTAGGGTTGTTTAGGCAAAACTGTACTGCTCTGTGTTTTGCTGTTTCAGAGGTGATAACCTCTGAATCTGAACTTTTGGTCTTCAGCAAACTTGAAGATCCACTTCTTGGCTACGTAACGACATAAAGAACACCTCAATCGGAGGTGCGTAGCTCAAGATATGTTCAAAATAAGCACCTGCTGTCAATTTCACTTTCACTTGCAACAGTACTGCTCTGTATTCTGCAATTTCGGTGACCTTGCATTGGGAATCTGAATCTGAGTTCTTCTACAAAGTTGTAGCTAACTTTTCAAGCTACGAGCAGCAAGTTGAATCATCGCATTCCGAGCTGTAGAACTCAAGTTATGACAAAAAAAACCGACCTGCTGTCCTACTCAATGTAGATTCGCCTTCTACAATTCTCTGCGTTTTTCGAATTTTCGACACTTCAGAAGTCCGAACCAGGTTTTGCGCCCTTCTGTGAAGTTGTAGCTCTCTGTGTTAGCTACGCACAGAACTTTAAAAACGCATCAATCCGAGCTTCCTAGCTCGAGTTATGACCGAAATACTGAACAGCTGTCAAGAGATGCCGACCTGCACTTCTACCTCTTTTACCTAAGCTTCCATTGAAGCTTCTTGCACACTAACCTTCAACATGCTCTGATACCAATGAAGGGGTTCGGTGTGCCGAACAAGAGGAAGGAGGAGATGGAACGAGAGAGAAGAGAGGAGAGACGCGCGGATATGCGTGGGAGCCTCGAAACCCACATAATGATCTCTCTTGAGGCAATGCTCTATATATGATGTATATATATGAATATGGGGGTAAGGTCACATGACCCTTACATCCCCAACAGAATGCAGGAAGGTCAAACTACCCTATGATTTGGAAGAAAAATTTCCAAAACTTGCAAAGGAGGAACCTACTCAGAATGAAGACTCAAGTTCAGATGATGAAGACACTATCAACCTTGAAGAATTCAAGGCATGGAAGTCCAAGGGCAAAATGAAGATGAAGAAGCTTGAAGACATACCTGAATCTTCAACTCAATCAATCAGAAGATCTCAAAGAGAAAGCAGGAAACCTATCAGATATGGGTATGATACATCTCTTGTTACTAAACATTCAGTTTATCTTGCCAAAGATTTGTCAAATGAAGAACCAGGTTCATATGAAGAAGCAATAACCAAATCAGAATGGAAAGAAGCTATGGATGAGGAGATTGAAGCACTCAAAGAGAGTGACACATGGGAGTTAGTACCCAAGAAGGATTCTATGAAGGTAATAGGATCCAGATGGATCTATAAGTTGAAAAGAAATTCTGATGGAACAATTAATAGTATAAAGCCAGATTGGTAGCCAAGGGTTTTGCACAAACCCAAGGCATTGACTATGAAGAGACATTTTCTCCTGTGGCCAAGATGCCAACAATCAGAGTGTTGGTAAGTGTGGCTGCATCAAAGAATTGGAACATGTACCAATTGGATGTCAAGAATGCTTTCTTGAATGGATGGACTTCAGAAGAAGTATATATGTCACAACCTCCTGGCTATGAGGACCCTAAGAAGGTAACTTATGTTTGCAAATTAAAAAAGGCTTTATATGGATTGAAGCAGGCACCTAGGGCATGGAATTACAGGTTAACTACATACCTCCAAGACCAAGGTTTTGTCATGAGCAAGGCAGATACTTCTATGTTCATTAAGAGAAGTAATTTAGAGGTAATATCTCTCTGTGTTTATATCGATGACATCATCATTACAGGTAATGATGTCAATGGAATCAGGTATATCAAAAGCCAGATGATGGAGGAGTTCAAGATCAATGATCTTGGTTTATTGAAGTATTTTCTAGGGCTTGAATTAGTTTACACTAATTCAGGGATATACATTACTCAGAAAAAGTATGTACAGGATATGTTGAAGAAGTTTCACTTGCAGGATGCTAAAGTAGCAAGCACTCCAATGGAGGTAAACCTAAAGCTAAGTGCCCATCAAGGTGATGAAGTCAAAGACATTACAGGTTATCAAAGTATGGTGGGTAGCTTGAACTATGCTACTCTTACAAGAATTGATATTGCATATGGTGTAAGTGTACTAAGTCAATTTATGCACAAGCCAAGGATACCTCACTTAGAGGCTGCCAAGAGAATCTTGAAGTACCTCAAGGGTACACAAAACCATAGTTTGTATTTCCCTTACACTTCAGATATTGATATCAAAATTTATTCAGATGCAGATTGGGCAGGATGCAAGGATGATAGGAGGAGCACTTCTGGATATATTTCCTTTGCAGGTGACAAACCAATTTCATGGTCTTCAAAGAAGCAACCTACTGTTGCTTTGTCTTCCACAGAGGCAGAGTATAGAGGACTAGCTAATGCCACACAAGAAGCAATTTGAATTAAACTTTTGTATACAGAATTGGGATTGTATACTAGGTCACCAATTATCTTTGGAGATAATACAAGTTCTCTTCACCTTGCAGCTAATCCCATCTATCATGCTAGGACCAAACACATAGAGGTCCATTATCATTATGTGAGAGAGAAATTGATAAGCAAGGACATTCAACTTACCTATGTATCAACAAACATGCAATGTGTAGATTTGTTGACTAAAGCTTTGGATGGAACAAAACTTTGCAAATTCAAATCCATGATTGGATTGCACGATATACTTGAAGATTGAAGATGAAGACCTAAGCCAAAATGTTTGGCATGAGGGGGAGCTGTTGGTGTAAATTGCAAGCCTACACATTTGGCTCAAAGGAAGCATTAAAGTCTACACATACATGAAGAAGCATAGGAACATATGCTAGTGGTTAATTACCACTTTACCTCATTGTAAAAGTCAAATTGACTTAGAATCTTTTGTAATCACCTACCAAAATGAGTCGTGGATAAGTATCTCATTTGATTGAAGGAATATCTCCAAGCATTTAGGAGCTTGATCATAGGGAGCCAAAATTTGAATTTGAATTCAAATCCTCACTCATTACGTATAAAAGTGAACATGAAAAGTCGCGGGTAAGATAGATCAATTCCCGAGCCTCATTCTACTGATTTTGAGTGTGTGTGAGGACTATACTATAGCCTACACCTCTCTACACCATTAGGCAATGTTATTCATGCCAATGGGATTGTATACAAGTGTTCATTAATAGATACATCTACATCATTAATCTCTGAGTTCATTGTTAGTCTACTCAAAAGTCTGTCAACTTGTCAAGGGCATATCTCGGTCAATTCTTCACCAAATCAAGTGATTCAAAGCTTATTGGATTCAGCTCAAAGTCATCTACATGCTATCAAAGTTTGAAGTGATTCATTCAGCCATTTCAGAGAAATCTGCGTCGAGGTGAACTCTGGTCAATTTCTGCTACAGTCCTAAAAAGTCGGGGGTATAGCTAAACTTGCTAAATTGATTTCTCTTAGCATAGTTTATCTTTTTACATCATTCCACTTGCAAATGGTAGCTTACTAAGCTAATTAAATATCCCTAGAAGGAATTTTATCAATTTCTATTGTGTTGGTCACACTGAGTAAAACATCCAGCAGGTGTCAAGACAAAAATAGAAGGTTTTCTTGAGTTTGTGAACTTCAAAGTTATCTGTTTTGGTTCAATCATTACACACATCACTTCCAAAGTACATAGGCTATCTTTTGGTGCTATTGGAAAGCTAAGAAGTTCTACTTATCATCTCTGAAGCAAAAGAGGGCTGGTACAAAGCAGGTTTAGCAGTACCTACTCAGTCTCTGGGAGCATCCATCCATCTATCCCAACATATCCAAGTTGTGGTAGACAGATTGGGCAAGATGGCTCATTTCATACCCACGCAAGAGATGATAGAATCTCCACAGATAGCGAAGTTGTTTATCCAGCATGTCTTTAGATTGCATGGGTTACCGACATCCATAGTTTCAAATAGGTATGTCAGATTTATAGGACACTTCTAGATGTTTGTATTTGAAAAATTGAAGGTGTCATTAAAGATGAGCAGTAGTGATCATCCTCAGACACATGGTTAGACTGAGAGGGTCAACCATATTTTAAAGGATATGTTGAGGGCATGTGTCTGAGAGACAGACATATTGGGATAGTTATTTGCCACTAGTTGAGTTTTCTTATAACAATAGGCCTCACAAGGTGACATGTATGTCTCCTTTTGAGATGAACTATGGCATGAATCTCAATGCTCCCAGTACCATAGGCATGCCCAAGGAATGTCTTAGTGCTTCGGAGTTCTTAGCAAACATCCAAGCAAATTTAGAAATAGCTAAATCCACGATGCAGCAAGCCGCTGACAGGACTAAAGAGTATGCTGATAGGAAGAGATCTCCTAGATCCTTTGATGAAGGAGATAGAATCTTTCTTCAGGTACTAACTATATCTACTTCACTCTCCATCGGGAAGTGTAGTGAGCTACCACAAAGGTTTTGTGGACCTTTGAAGATAATTAAGAAGCTAAGTGAAGTTGCATACCGATTAGAGCTTCCTCCAGATTGTAGAGTTCATCCAATGTTTCATGTCAGTAAACTTCGAAAGTACATTTCTAGGGAGGATAATCTAATAGAAGGTATTATTTCTTTGCACGAAAGTGATAGCACAGATCATTCTCTAGACAAGATACTAGATCAGAGACACAAGCGATTGAGAAATCATGTCATCCAGGAGTATCTAGTTGTAATACGCCTCTTTTCTAGTTCATTTTGACCTTTCTGAATTTCATTGTGGGGATAATGCTTAGAATGAATAATTAGGTCATTTTATGCATGTAGGAAAGATTTTGGGTTGAGAAGTTTCATATTCTCTCTCTAGACCTTATTCGCATCATGTTTTTGGTGGAATTTTAAAGGTGAAGATGAAAGAATTAAGGAAAACTCTGTACGAGAAAAAGGTAGAGCAAGCATAAGAGATTTAAAAAAATAAAAAAATAAACAAAACGAAGGCTTATCTAATTCTATTCGAATCTGTGATTCTGATGCTCACGTGTCACCATGTCTAATTATGGATATTTTTGGATATGTCTTTTTGGTGTTTTTCTCCTATTTTTGACAGGTACGCTAAAGAAAGAAAGCACATTACGATCGCATGGCTTTTGATGAAAGTTTTGGAGAAAGTGGCTTTTTCTAAATTTGGTGGATCACACACTTCTTTGGGAGGGCAGCGATCAAACTTTGATATTGGGAGACCTGCGCATCAACACAGGGGACGCACAGAAATCTGAGAATTACCTTGTGATTGAGAGTGAGAGTGAGTGAGAGTGAGAGTGAGAGTGAGAGTGAGAGTGAGAGTGAGAGTGAGAGTGAGAGTGAGAGTGAGAGTGAGAGTGAGAGTGAGAGTGAGAGTGAGAGTGAGAGTGAGAGTGAGAGTGAGAGTGAGCGTGAGAGTGAGAGTGAGAGTGAGAGTGAGAGTGAGAGTGAGAGTGAGAGTGAGAGTGAGAGTGAGAGTGAGAGTGAGAGTGAGAGTGAGAGTGAGAGTGAGAGTGAGAGTGAGAGTGAGAGTGAGAGTGAGAGTGAGAGTGAGAGAGTGAGAGTGAGAGAGAGTGTGATTGAGAGTGTGAGTGTGAATGCGATTGTGATAGCTCGGGGATGGCCGAGAGGTAGATGCTTCGTCAAGAAGCTATTGTCCAAAGCTATTGTCCAAAGCTATTGTAACCATTGATTCACATCTATAATATCATAATTCTTCCTTCTCTGCATCATATTTGTTTCTACTCTTTCGCATCAGATTTTCTCTTACCTTGTGCAATCTCTGCATTCTTCTCTCCTCTATTATTTTTGAGTGATCGAAAGATTGTGATTGGGGATAGATTGCGATTGAGGAGATGCTACACTAGTATCCTAGAGAGGATTACCACTTACTGACTCTACTTGGGAATCAGAAGCTCTCGTTTGCAAGTACTTTCCCTCATTGATCATTGAGGACAATGATCTTTAGAAGGGGGAGAGAGTGTCAGACATTGATCCACAGGGATCATGATATTGATCCATAGGGATCAGTCCATGTGTGTGAAGGACAAAGGCCAGCTAATCAAGGTCCCAAGCTCAGGGGATACCCTAAGGTACTAAAGTAGTAATGAGAATAAGTGTTGCATGATGGCGACATGTTCACACTAGACTATTCTAGATCATTTCTATTTTTAGAGTACAAGAGGATATATATGGATGGGAGGAGAGTCACACACACATCATTCAAGTGATTTCTTACAAAAGTGGTAGGGAGAAGCATATAGGAAGGCATCTGAGAAGCACCAGGCAAGGAACTAGGATAGAGAGACCCCAACAAAGGTTATAGCATGCATAGGATGCATTATAGCCTAACCTATTCCTTGCATATGAGAGAACAACTAGCACTCCCAAAAGAAAGGAAAGAAGAAGCACCTCAAAAAGAAGTTCCATAAAGCATCTCACCAGCAAGCATTAAATCTTTCGGATTGAACCGAGATAAAACCCTTATTTCCAAGAATTAATCTTGTCAAACCCTTGACAAATCCCATATTTTCATGAACTCACCATATCAAATCCAAAAAACACCTTGTATCTCCCTGAACTCACCCTGTTAAATCCTAGACACACCCTTTATCTCCCTGAAGTTATCCCATCAAATCTGAGATAGGACCCCGATTTCCTAGATTCACACCATAAAGCCCTAAACAAACCTCGTATGTCCTTGAACTCAACCCCAAACCCTAGAGCAACCCTAGAATCTCCCAAACTTGTCATAGAGTTTCCTTTAACTTTTCCATATTTCCCATGATTTAGACCGGAACTCATTTGATAGTCTTATAAACCCTTCCAAGCTTCCCTTTAGAATTAAGTTGACTTGCCAAGGAGCCTAGTTATCAATGGAACTTTTTGTATAGTTACCCTCCATTTCTAGTATTGTATCAAGCATCGATTATTTCTAAACTCCACCCAACTTGGTCGTAAGTGATATTAAAATGGTATCTTCAAGAGGACATAATTTTGTGAGAGTTTAAGAAGAAGACCCTCATCTTGATGAAGCCCCATCCCCTTGCATCATAGGCCGATTTCATTATGCTAAATTTCTAGGCCATTATAATGACGACCGAGATGCCCATATTTGCATGTTCAAAAATCACTATAGCATTCTAGATAGAAATGCAAACACTATACAAATTGCAAATTTTCATGAGCCACACTCATTGATGAAGGGATTAAATGGTTAAGAGAGTTCAACCCCACCCATTTTGATAATTATGAGGTTTTGAAGCATGAATTCTTAAACCAGTTTAGATAGACAAAATATACCTCAGTCTTGTACAATATACTATCAAATCGTAGGTAGCAATCCCATCAACACATAAAAACCTACGCCATAAAGTTTAGAATCACTTACATATAGTTTCCTATAGATATTTGACCACCTCTAGATATAGTTGCAGGATGGTACATACTCGATCACATAGGATTGCTCATCCTAAAGAAAAACAATTAAGACCTTCATTAGAGGAGCAAGAAGAATTTCGGATGAAAGTGGTTATTGAATGTGCCTCCATAATTTACTCACAGGGAGCAGGATCTTAGAGAATACTCTCATAGAAAGAGACACATGAACAAGAAGCAATCCCAAAAACACCAAAGCCAAATATTCTTAAGTAACCCCTGAACCTCTTTCACACAATGATCAAGTCCCTCCCACCATTGTTCTAGACTCCTTCGAAGGCTCCCCCAAGTTTGTTTCGAAGGAAATCAAAGTGCAACCACAAATCATTATGGATTGCACATGTTGGGAATTTAAGGGTCATGTGACCTTACCCTTCCTGAATCATGTATCAACCAATGTTAAGTCTATGTGTGAATGCAGTGTCAGGTAATTTTTATACCATTAATTATCTCTCAATAGATGCTTTCCAACATAGACAACATATTTGCAAAATTTGTGGGGCTCCGTCGTGGTGCAAGCGATGCCGCCACAGCATTGAGGATCTGGGTCATATCTTCTTTGCATGCCCCAAGTCTCTCCTGCTCTGGCGGATGCTTCGGGAGATTTTGAGATTGCAGGAACAAATCACTTGGAAGCAAACGCTTCTGGGTGAAGCGATCGGTTGCTTAGCGGCATTGTGGAACGCTATAAGAGGGGAAACCCTCTGGAAGATTTGGAGGGCGCGGTGTGCCTACAATTTTAGACACCCTGCTAAAGAGTGGTCGATCGAGAAGTCTATGTTCCTCCTTGGAAAAAGAATCTCCAACTGTAAGAGATCCCCACCCTTTAAGCATCACAAAATGTTTTTCATCAAAAACAACAAGCTTAAACCCAAGTGGGCCCAGCATGAGGGGGACGAGAGGGTTGCTAACCTCCTTTGTAACACTCTCTAGATCCGTAAGTTCTGCCCCTACTTTGTGGGATTCGAGGGGTCCCAAGGGCACTAGTCCCATTCACTTATAACTTGCCCTCTTTTAATTTTAATTAACGTTTGGGAGAGTAGGCCAAGGCCAAACTTCCCTTTCGAAAAAAAAACAAAGACAACATATTTATATTTCAATGTAGTGGTAAAAACATTGGACTCTAAAATATGAGGTCTAAGGTTCAAATCCAGGCATGACCTATGACAGCACGCATGGCCTATGACACCTGGAAAGTGGGGGATAATGGGATCCTCAAAGTGTGTGTTGTTTATTTCAATCGTGTTGTTTATTTCAATCTTTCAAGGCATAATGTAAAGAGCAGGTGGAGACCGAAAATTTACAAAAAAGAAACACATATAGAACAGATTTATCATTAACAACTCTCATTAGAGGGTCACTTTGAAACAGATTTATCATTAACAACTTTCAATAGAGGCTCACTTTGTTTCTTTTCCAACGCAGGACATGCATAATCGTGGGTGGAACCGTCACGTGGAAGTTGCGTCTAAACTTCCACCTTGAGGCATAACGATTGAAAGTTACGAGTGCATTGCTCGCATCAGCTAGTGTAGCGTGGTTGAAGAAGGAGTCGATTTACAAAGGTAAAAAGCTTACCTTGCATATATTGTGACCACTTGAACCTCCACAGTTCCAGTGTGAGCTCGGGATGCAGCTGAACTTGCGGCACCATGAACAGTGGTCATTTCCATTGACGCCCTTGAATGCCAAGATCATGAGGAGCAGATACCTGCAAAATTGATTAGCGTTAATGCAAACAGAGAAGTAGCATTTAATGACTCATTAAGTTCATCCATTGATTCTAAGATTTGATAAGGTGATAGACAGATAGTATTGGTGAAATCATACAGAATAAGTGCATTCACTCCAACCTGTACATGGTCAGCAAGGCAGTAGAATGGCGTTAAGAAGGCAGGAAATGTAGCTTACAGTATGAAAATCAATATGACCGTGACCACCCATATGAATGCTTTGCACATCTTTATATTTGAGTCCCCTGAGAAATCTGTAAAACGGCTATGGGGTGCTATCTGATACTTGGACCAGTTCATGCGAGCTCGAGCAAAGAAGGCATGTCCCAGTAACATGCCAAACAGAAAGCCTCCAGCATGCGAGAAATTATCAACGTGTGGGAACAACCCAATTATGAACAGGAGAAGTGCGATGATTCCTAGTGTTGCAAAGGTTGGAGCCTGCAACAAAAAAATAAAATGCAGAAGATGATTTTAGCCAACCTCATAATCACAGTGAATACATATACTTATTACTACTTCTACTGTTAATTGATATGCCTAATGCAAAGCTTCTTCATTCAGCAACAAGATGGTCCAATGGCAACGCATTCAGAAGCCAACTCCTCATCTGCCTCAGCAATTGCCAATAAGTAATTTGAGTTGGAAAAGAACCAGGGAATTGTTTACCGCTGAAGATCATAGATGCATATATTTCTTTGTTTAAAAGATTCATGAAGATCATAGATGCATATGATTCTTTGCTAGAAAGATTCATGATGAAAGAAGAGATGTTTCTTTGACAATAATCTGGATTCAGCAATTCTGCTTGACAAATAAGTAATCCAAGCTTGAATAGAACCAGGAAGTGGCACTTCTACGACATTGTTTTGTGCGACAATCATAAACATGTATGGTCTTCTACCAAAGATCATGGATACATGAAGAAAGAGGAGACATTTCCTCCATGATAATTAGGATTCATCTATTATGCCTCAGAAATAAGCAATCGGAGCTCGAAAAGAACAAGAAAATGGCACTTCTATGACAATACTTTATGTTGAAGATCACAGATGCACATTGTTTTCTGCTAAAGATCTTAGATGCATGAATAGAAAGAGATGATATTTCCTTACAACAATGAGGATTCAGTTATTAATCGGCCTCAAGATTTACTGATGACTCATGAGTCAAAAAAGTACCAGGAGTCCAAGCCTATGAAACCAAGTGGTTTGACGCCTTGAGTCTTAAGGAGGAAGTCCTGAGTTCAAGTCTTGGTTGGACATGTATCTATGAGTTCCTCACAGATGGGTGCCTCTACCTTACGAGATTGGGTGTGTGAGTGTGTTTTCAATTCATTGTACTCTCAAAAAAAAAATACCAAGAACGGGCACTTCAGTGACATTATTCTCTGCAAATAAAGATGCATGAAGAAAGAAGAGACCTTTCCTTCATGCTTAGTCCAATTGGGAACAACTTCAGCAACAACCGCCCCCATTAAACCAAACAATGCCCCAGATGATCCCACAGAGACACGATTCTCAATGAACAAAAGTGAGAACAGGCTGCCACCAAAGCCAGATAAGAAGTAGATGCTTCCCACTTTCCCTGCAACACCAGGAGAAAGCTTTTCATGTTTCTTATTGAACTAACAAGCTTCATTGCTTGACTGACTATCTAGCTTACTATTATCTGCTGATTGAACATGTGTGTATCATCATCATCATTAATATTACTACTTCTACTATGTGATGATTGAGGTAACATCCAAATTTGGAGTGTGTAATGATCACTTACGGCAGCCAAATTCTTGCTCTAGCCGAATGCCCACAAAGAGGAGGCTTATGAGATCCACAAGCATATGAATTACATTAGCATGCAGCCAAATGCAAGTAAATGGACGCCATATCTGATGTTGTCCAGCCACTGTGTCTGACGAAATTCCTCCCATCCTCGATAGCCTGAAACACAATGTCGATGTAAGCAGAAGTCCATGTCTATCTATTTTCTCACAACACATATATGCATATATACGTCAGTACGAACTTAAATATATATGTGCACAAGCATCACTCATATACGGACGCGCGCGCGCGCGCACACACACACACACAAACTCGCTCTCTCTATCATTCGCGAAGGCACACTCCCGTGAGCACATGTCCATATGTCCGTACGTAGGTACGGATGCATAAATGGCTACGTACATGCGTAAGAGACATATGCATGCACGCATTAGATAGACACACTGTTTACCATCCCTCACATATATACACATATCGGCACACATAAATACATGTTTACTTTTGTGTTTATGTATGTGTGTAAGAGAGAGAGAAGGAGAGTGAGAGAGACAGACAGACAGAAAGAACAGACAGAGATATAGACAGAGAGTACGTTGAGGCAGAAGGACCGAAGAGTGGATTGTCCGAGAGAGGCTGGAAGGAGAGGCGGCCCAGCCCACGGAGCGTGCAGGAG
>MU264681.1:0-22100 GCA_020310875.1 Ceratopteris richardii
CACAGTCAAACTTTTTACCTGCTGGAGCTGGTGTAGCTGCTGGGGATGCTGATTCCTGCAGAAAATCTCAAAAAACACAGAAATCACAAGCACACAAACGCTCTCTTGCTCTCTCTCACAAGCGAAATGAGGGAAATGGTATGGGTGGGATGATATGACCAAAAACTGAAATTTTTTCGATGATGGAGATGGATGTGGGAGATGGTGAGGATGATGATGGTGATGAGAAAAACAAAAGAAAATAGATAAAAGTGAAGAAAATACCTATGACTCCAACGCGTCAACTCTACGTCTTACCATCACACGCTCGTCCTCAAAGCTCGATCCCCGGCAACGGCGCCAAAATTTGGTGTAGCTCAGTGATGAGTAGCACCTCCTTTAATGTCAATCCGGGAAGACGTGAGGATGGTATGATGACCTCAAGCAAGTGAAGGCACAAGTGCGTGAGTGAGAAGCACACTAACATGCACACACATACACACGCACACGCGCACACACGGCAAGACAAAGAGTGAGAAGCAATGAAGTTCTTAGATTACTTTCAAAAGAAGCTCATACAAGTTCAATTCAATTACAAGCTAACCTCAAAAATGAGCTCTCTAGCTCTATTTATAGTTTTTGACTAGGTTTTGGCTTTGTCCAGACCTAGTGTCCGGCCTAGTTAAAAATTAGGTTCTCTACCCTATTTGGAGGTTCAAACGGAGTCTAAAAAATGTGAAAACTGATAGGTAGGTACTTCTAAAGCTCCTCAAGCTCAAGGACTCCTTGGCTTGCACAAAATGGAGCTTCAAAAATATGAAATGGTATTTACAATGGTTTTTAGTGATGAATATCACTATTTTTGTAGGGATTTCTTCTAACATTTTGACATACATTTCCTGGAGCTCCGTACTTGCTCCTTCTTCTTGTGTGCCCAACTCTTTGATGCCTAAAAGATTTAAATGGCCTACTTGCCAGATCTTCTTTGACCACTGTGTCTGCTTGTGGTGTCTCTTCGCTCCGACTCCCTTCGTAGGCTTCCTTGTCTTGTGACTCCTTTGGTTCCTTGACTACTACCAACATGGCTTAATTCCTTTTGTAGTTATCTAATTTGCTTAGAGAGCTACCAATCATGAGTGATTTTATAAAAATAATGGACTGTACACTGAGAATTGTGTTTAGCAAATCACTGAAACTTCCCGACAATTATGGGGTGCATTAGTCAACAGACCAAAGAGTAAAGATGTGTTAATATCTCACAATCCAAAGAAGCAATGATAATGAGACTTTAGAGTCATATACTAGATAGTATCCTGAATCTACAATGCTTTAAATGATGAAAAATGATCAATCATACCACTGAGAACAAGTTATTAGAAAGTAAGTGTTCTGATGTAGTCATTATAGAGAAGTGAAATGACAATGTAATGATAATATGTATATTAAATCCTATACAAATACAATGCCATTGGCAATCATATATTGCTCAATGTGTGAGAGGTGAGTAAGCTATGAGATGAGCTCTCACTTCACAATAGATAGCCTTCAAAATGATCTCATGGAGATGAGATATCCCACGGGTCCTTTGATCCTCTTTTTAGTTATGTTTGGAGCTAATGTTTGAATTCAAATTCAAAAGGATTCACTTAAACATAACTCCAAAAATGTAGGGTATATTCTCTCATTACTCAACAACCAAAAACTTTGTGATTTGATGCTTCCTAACTTCCTCGTGGTTGAAGGACACTTTTACTGAGATAGATGCAAAAGGTTTTTATAAGAGGTTGATCTCATAGGATTCCATAAGGATGTGTCAATTAACCAAGTACGTGGGCTTGGTTTTAATTGCACCAACAACTCCCCATCAAGCCTAACATGCTTGATCTTCATTCCTCCTTGATTTCCTGTAGACCAATCGTCAATTTGAATCTGTTCATCTTGGTTCCATCCGTTGACTTTGTGAGCATGTCTATACATTGTAAATGCGTTGATACATAAGATAGTTGAATATCCTTGCTAAGCAATTTCTTCTCCGTACATAATGATGTGCACTTCAATGTGCTTAGTCCTTGCATGATATACAGGATTAGCAACCAAATGAAGTGAACTAATGTTGTCTCCAAAAAATTATTGGAGTGTAAGAGTGTAACTTCAAATCTACATATAGTTGCTTAAGCCACATAGCTTCTTGAGTTGCATTTGCCAAACTTCTTTATTCTGCTTTTATGGATGATAAGGACACAATTGGATTCTTCTTAGATGACCATGATATAAGCTTTGAACCTGCAAAAGATAAGTACCCTCAAGTGCTCCTCCTATCATCCTTGGAGCCATCCCGATCTGCATCAAAATACATCTTTATGTCTAAGTTAGAAGTGAAGGGATAAAACAACCCTTCATTCATGGTACCCTTTAGATACTTTAGCACCCTTTTTGCAGATTCCATGTGAGGCTTTCTTGGTGCATGCATAAACTGACTCAGTGTGCTTACTCCATAAGCAATGTCTACTCTTGTTAGGGTAGCATAGTTGAGGCTCCTTACAAGCTTTTGGTAACCTGTAACATCCTCAAGAAGTTCTCCTTCATGAGAGCTAAGCTTATGGTTGATTTCCAAGGGTGTAACTGCAATTTTGGTATTCTCCATCTTGAACTTTACCAACATATCATGTATATACTTCCTTTGAGTATAAATATACATGAATCTGTGTACACAAGCTCTAAGCCAAGAAAGTATGTTAACAAACCAAGATCACTAATTTTAAATTCTTCCATTAGTTGAGCCTTAACCTACTTGATGCCATTAGCACCATTCTGTGTAATGTTAATGTCATCCACATCGACATATAAGTAGCTCATCTCTGAGTTGGTCTTCTTTATAAATATAGAAGAATCTACCTTGCTAGCTATAAAACCTTAGTCCTACAAGAAAGTAACAAACCTATGGTTCCAAGCTCTAGGAGCTTGTTTTAGGCCATAGAGTGCCTTCCTTAGCTTGCATACATAACCTGATTTATCTTTATCTTAAAAACCTGGTGTTTGTGCCATATGCACTTCTTCTTATATCCATCCATTTAAGAATGCATTTTGAAAATCTAACTGATATAGATTCTAGTTCTTAGAAGCAACAATGCTTACCAAAACCCTAATTGTTGGCATTTTTGCCACAAGTGAAAAGGTTTCTTCATAGTCCACTCCATGTGTTTGAGCAAACCCCTTTGCCACTAATCTTGCCTTGTACCCGTTTATAGAACCATATGAGTTCTTTTTTATTTTATATACCCACCTAGATCCTAGTACCTTCATGCTTGGCTTCTTGGGAACTAGGTCCCAATGTGGTTCTCTTGAAGTTCTTCTACTTCTTCCTGCATGGCTTCTCTCCATTCTTTCTTCTTACTGGCATCTTCAAATGAAGAAGGCTCTTCTATCATAGAATCTTTGGTGATATACACAGAGTGCTTTGTGACTAATGATCTATCATAGCCATACCTTATTGGTTTTTTTCTTTCCCTTTGAGATATCCTCGGTGCTTGGTTGGAGGACTCTAGTATGTCTTCCAATTGCTTGATTTTGGTCTTGCCTCTTGACTTCCAAGTGTTAAACGTCTAAACGCGGGCCTAACTGTCAGTAGCGCGTTTAAACATTTATTGGGTTCTTGGGAGTGGAAGGGGTCTGTCAGACAGAGGCCCTATACTTAGTTCCCAAACTAACCACTTACACACAGCAATACACTGATGCTCAAAACTCTATCAAGACTTCATTACACCTACAACCTTACAGCACTCAGCCCAAACTTCCCCAATGTTGACCGAACACACTGCTTCCACTTATGCAATATCGTGACACAGAGTTACTTGATGAACTCAAGACTTTTTCCGAATACAGAATACTATAGCACTAGAGACAACATCAGTAATTCAACCTTCACCGAATGGGTACAAACAATCAAACAAAATCGAAGATACAGAAGAACTCAACAGTCTCAGACACACAGTACTAGGGGGGAAGTCTAGTGTGCAACTTAAGACGACCCTTACTGTAGCTTAACCCTTGCCGTATGAGGACAGACTGCAACACCGAAGACAACACAATATGACTCAGAGTTCTTCGAACACTACCACAACTTGAGTTGTAATTTCTACCTGTTTGGCCATTCGGGATTGTAACTCCTTCAGTTGTTCTTGTAGGCTTGATTTTCTGCCTTAGCCACCACCAATTCTTCTTGTAGAGGACTAATATCTGCCTCCAGCACATCCACTTTATGTTGGAATTCTTCTCGGATGCTATCAGTGACCTGTTTCATCTGTACTGGTAATTGCTGCTGCGATAGCTGAATTAGCAATTGACCCATATTGCAAGCTCAGAGATCATGGGAATTGAAGGAAGTGGAAGATGAGGACGAGGTTGAGATGAGGATGCGGTGAGTAGCTGCTGGGAGTTCGGTGGAGAGTAGTTTGGGATGAGGAAGAAGAGGCAGTGGGTTCTTCGAGAAGAATGGATGGAGTAGGGATAATTGGGTTGAGTGGAGGTTCTGGTGGGGGAGTGGGAAAAACAGAGTGAGATTTTGTTACCTTTTCTGTGGTTTGTTGTGTGTCAGCGGTGTCGGCAGTTGTGGACTCTACTACTTTAAGCAGTTCCTCGAAGACTTCTTTGATTATATGTTCTTCATCTCTTTGCTTTTCCTGCTCCGATTGTTGCTGTGATGCTCCTTGTGATGAGCTTGTGTCAGATTCGGTGGGAGCCTCTTGTTCTTGATGTTGTTCTGAAGATGACTGTGTTGAAGATTCATGATGCATGGTAGTTGTGGTGTCGTGAAAAGTTTCGTCTTCGTTTGCTTCTTCTTCTTTGTCGTCGGCCTTATCATTTGCGGTTGAACCCTGTACTTCGCTCTCGGATGAATTGATTCTAATTCTTTTTCGTCAGAAGAGTTGGAATAATTCCTCTTGATCTTCTTCATCGTCCTCTAAAATCTGTGCAGACTCTTCATGGCGCAGGATGAGTCCTCGGGGTGGGGGTTGCGCTGCTTGGATGGCCGGAAATAAGAAGCTGAGGATGTGCGGTAGCTTGGATCTTGGCATATCCCCCTTATTTTACCTGCTTGATGATGGAGATGCATTCTTTGTGTATTCGCCGGAAGAAATATGATGCAAAATTGACGGTTTCTCGAGCAGCTAAATCTATAGCGGAGTAAAAAGGACGAGAGATTCCATAGGTTCGCTTCTGCAGGTTAAAAATGGCTACTAGGAATTGTAGCGCGGATCTCTCAGGTTCAAGACGGCAGAGGATGGCATATTCGTTTGAGGAGCTCCTAGGGAATAACTGATTCATTGTTGCAATTGGTAGATTTGGGCCATTTTCCCGACCTATTGGAGCGAGTCGGAATGCATCAGAGAAGGTTTGCATAGTGACAACTACACGGGATGGTAATGACGTGATCGGCCAACTCCGCTCGATGGCAGGTGTGGCAGCGATGGCGGCGATTATAGGGGCATAAAACGGGTGGGATTCCACTGAATGCCAAGGCAGTTCAACGAAATTGGATAACCCACGGGTGCGCAGGAACTCTCCCACGTCAACAGGGAGTCCGTCACGGAAAGCGGCGAAGTTTGCCAGAGCTTCCATGGCGCACACAGTAAACGCAAGCACAAGGCACAAAGCACAGGGTTTACACGATTATACAAATTACGCAAACACAATAGCGATTTTCGGCGAAACGGAAAAGGTTAAGTAGATGCTTTGCAGTGGAGAGCAATCAAAATCACTAATCATCGTGCGACGTTGAGATGATAACTTCATAACTTCGGTGGGCATGCATGAGCGGATCCAATAAGGCAGGGCGGCTGTTAGTCATAATTAGGTATCAAAACGCGGATAATTACAGACTTATTTTATTAGACGCACAAAAACAAAACAAAAGAAAAGAAAAGAAAAGGAAATGCAAAAGACGCGGCCAACCCGCGGAACGTTTTAGTGTAGATCGGCTGCTTGTTGGTACGGCCGCAGCTTTGAACCATTTATCACCTTTGAAAGAGGATTTCCGGTCAAAGTAGTCAACCGAAAAGTGGCTGGGCCCACCTGTTCAGAAATCTGATAGGGACCAAACCATCGTATCTTGAATTTGCCAGCAGCACGATTTGACTTTGCATTGTAAAAGAGTACAAGTTGCCCCACCGTAAAAACTGGAGTCCTTAGATATCGATCATGTGTTTGAGGTTGTCTTAATTGAACTTCCTGGATAGTCAGAAAACTTGTCCAACGATGCTCATCCAGTTCTCTGAGTGTATCTAGCCGAAATGATAAAGAATCTTCTGGTATCAATTTCTGAGTGAGAGCTACGCGTAGACTTGGCACAACAATCTCCATTGGTGCTATGGCTTCCAGTCCATAAGCTAGTTTGAAAGGTGTTAGTCCTGTTGCTACCTTGTAGGTAGTTTGATATGCCCACAGGACTACAGGTAACAGTTGGTCCCATCTTTCTGGTGCTTCCAGAATCAGTTTTCGAAGCATATTCAACAGGGTCTTGTTCATACTCTCAGCCAAACCATTTGCACGAGGATAATATGGTGAACTGAATTTATGCGTGATCTGAAAAGAATGTGTAAGTACTTTCATTAAATTGTTGACAAAATGAGTGCCTTGATCTGTAACAAGCTCTAGAGGTAAGCCAAAACGCGGAAAGACATCTTTCATTAGACACTTTGCCACCGAAACAGCTATGGCCGACCTTAAAGCCCATGCTTCTACCCATCTGGTAGCATAGTCTGTACATGTTAGAATATAACAATTATTACTGAGTATGGCAAGAGGTGTAATAGGTCCAACAAAATCTAGGCCCCACTTCTGAAAAGGCTCCAATGGCAAGACGAGTTGGAGAGGGAAAAAATGGTGTTGTAGAGGCTGTCCAGACCGTTGACAAGTATCACATTGTTTGACAAACTGAGATACATCCCTGTACATAGTAGGCCACCAAAGTCCACTTTGCAGAATTGTCCGGTGCGTTAAATCTGTTGCAAAGTGTCCACCAAAAGGAATTGAGTGAGCCAGAATAATGACTAAGTTAACTTCGTGTGGAGGAATACAACAAAGTAAAACTCCAGTGTGATCCATATAGTATAATTCCCCAGCAATTAACCGAAATTTGCGATTGTATACTGCAATCTTCCTACGCATTGCAGGAGATGTTGTAGAAGGAAGACATCCATCAGTCAAAAAAGTTAACAACTGATCATAGTAATTAGTTGTTGCGGGAGGATTTGCTTCTTCATCATTAGTTGGTTCAGTACTCTAAATCGCTGGTGTGGTGTCATCAACACCGACCGGAGCTTCACCGGAATCTAAGCGAGAAAGAAAATATGCTAAGGCATGTGAGTTACCGGGCCGATGGATTACTTCAAAATCAGACTCTTGTAAAAGTAGAACCCAACGCGCTAGTAGACCACCTAAATGATGTTGTCGTACCAGATAGACAAGTGCAGCATGATCTACATGAAAAGTAAAGTTGCGGCCAAGTAAATAGTGTCTGAATTTCTTTACTGAATACACTAAACCCAGACATTCTCTTTCGGTTACAGAGTAATTCTTTTCTGCAGGAGCAAGTCTTCTACTCGCATAGTAAACAGGCTGGAACCACTTATCAGTTTGTTGCATCAGAACACTGCCAATGGCAATATCTGATGCGTCTACGAAGACATGAAATGGGTGATCCGAGTCAGGTGGCTGTAAAATTGGTACCTGTGTTAATAAACACTTTAGACGATCAAATGCTGTTTGACATTCCGGAGTCCAATCAAACTGTTTAGGACTCTTCGTGATTAATCGATTAAGTGGAATGGCTAAATGAGCGAGCCACCGTAAATGATGACCATGCCATCTCACTTGACCCATGAAACGCATTACTTCCTTTGGTGTAGTAGGTATAGGTGCTTCTAACACAGCTGCTACCTTATCTGGGTCGACTTGTATGCCCTGCCCTAGTTCTTGTATGATTGCATTTACTGTTGCTGTTCCTTGCATTTTAGCGTTGTATGCACAGTTTTCGATGGTATGTCCGGTCGTGTTACAGATAGCACAAAACAACTGGTTGAGGGCGCAAGTGGCACTGGTATGGCCTGAATTCTTGCACGTGGTGCAGTACATCTGTCTGGTCGGATCTTCTGTGATATTTTTACTTGTTTTTAACCATTCCAAGTCTTCTGTAAATCCTCCAACCTTGTTTTCCACCTGCAAAGCCATTGCGATCACCGCATCTAGCGTCATAGCTCCTACACAATGTATGATCATAATTTGTTTAAGCTGCGGAGTCAAACCATTGATAAACCATTGAGTGATAACGTCATTCGGTAGGTTGGCATGTGCTGGGGGTAATTGCCTCAAATGCGTTCTGAATAGGGTGGCATATTCCTGCACTGTCTGATTCATCTTCTGTCTATTGTTTTGCAGGTAATCAAAAATTTCGGCTGGATTCTTCTTTAGCCTGAATCTCTGCAAAAATGCATCCCTTACTGCTTCATAGGTGCCGAAATGGTTAATATCATATTCTGTAAGCCATCTGGCTGCTTCATTAACCAAGGTAGACAAGAATACAATAGCTTTATACGTCGGATCAAGTGGATGATTGAGCACTGCGTAACTTATCTCAAATGTGCGTACATGAGCGTCTGGGTCATCACCTGGGAACCCACCGAATTTAGTGTATGTTACTCCGGTTGGAGTCGGCCGGGGTGGAAATAGATGTTGTTGTTGTTGCTGCTTCTGTTGTTGTTGTTGTTGTGCCCACTCATCGTGCTGGTGGTGGTATTGTGACTATCTTCTGTACTCCGAGGCTGAATATCTGAATCGTCAAAATCTGTATCGTCAGCTTGTGCACTTTCCGGGTCGATAATCTTGTTCAGTATGTTTCGAATCTCGGTTTCGAACAAGCTACCTTCCTTCTTGATGTCAAATGTAGGAAAGCTTACTCCCAATAGCGGTGATTGGGCTGATGATTCACCAAAAAATGGTAAACCGCCGCCGGAAAACTGCGATCTTTCAGCAACTGGTACCGAAATAACACCGGAAGGTGTCGAATTTTTGCCAAAACAAAGTGCTTTTTCACCTCCACTGATTTCTTTGGCCATGACGTTTCTATCCGCAGACTCTGGAGTCATTATTTCTTCGATAGACTGTGCCAAAATCGTACCGAAATCTGCCAGAAGGGTAGTACGTTCCACCGGAATACTACTGAAGTCACTACTTGCGTTCTTCAATGCCTTGACAACTAGGTTAGACTTATCTGCGCTTCTACTTCCTGGAGGCGTCCTTAGCAAATTCGGTATCGCCCAAGACTGTTGGTTTCTTCTATGCCTCGGGTATGATTCACCGGAACGAGTAACCGGCATATACTACATTTGCAATACTTTGTGTACCTTCTTTACGGTCGATTCATAGTCTATGACCACTTTCACAATTAATCAACAAACATTCTTGATGCAGCTTTCGCACAAACCAACGGCAACCATCTGGTGCCACTTTCCCACAAACGGCACCAGTGTTAAACGTCTAAACGCAGGACTAACTGTCAGTAGCGCGTTTAAACATTTATTGGGTTCTTGGGAGTGGAAGGGGTCTGTTAGACAGAGGCCCTATACTTAGTTCCCAAACTAACCACTTACACACAGCAATACACTGATGCTCAAAACTCTATCAAGACTTCGTTACACCTACAACCTTATAGCACTCAGCCCAAACTTCCCCAATGTTGACCGAACACACTGCTTCCGCTTATGCAATATCGTGACACAGAGTTACTTGATGAACTCAAGACTTTTTCCGAATACAGAATACTGTAGCACTAGAGACAACATCAGTAATTCAACCTTCACCGAATGGGTACAAACAATCAAACAAAACCAAAGATATAGAAGAACTCAACAGTCTCAGACACACAGTACTAGGGGGGAAGTCCAGTGTGCAACTCAAGATGACCCTTACTGTAGCTTAACCCTTGCCGTATGAGGACAGACTGCAACACCGAAGACAACACAATATGACTCACAGTTCTCCGAACATTACCACAACTACACAGATTTCATCCAACACGTTACAGCACCTTACAAGAAATAGCGACACCACGATACACTTAATCAACAGAACAATCGCAACCAAATACCGTAGAACAACTCGCTCAGACAGACAGTCTAGTGATCTCACGGAATGTCGTCACTATAAATTACAACCTGAACAAATGTCGAATCAACACCACAGAAATGAGACAAGATACTCTAAATTAACCAACTCGACACACAGTAACGTCATAGACAAATCACCCAGACATACAGTCTGGTGATCTCACGGAACGTCCCTGAGCGTCTCTTTTTCATTGCTTTATATAAAGATTACAACGTATTTGTGTAACAACCTTTCGTTCGTGCGAACAAGATTCAATTTCGTTTTTACAATCGCCAATCCGGCGGCCGACTAACACAAGCCTTGAAGTCTATTTTCTCTTCATCCTCTGAATTGATATCTTTTGATAATTGTTGATCTTCTTGAGTGAAAGTTGGAAAGTCATTTTCCAAATCATAAGGTAACATAATCTTCCTGCAATCATCTTCAAATCATGAAATCTTTTCATTAAACACTACATCCCTACTTACTATGAATGCTTTGTTAGTGGGATTGTATAGCTTGTAGCCCTTTTTGTTTAGATCATACCCAATGAATACACATTTCTCAGCTTTAGGGTCAAGATCAGATAATAAAGCTACATTTCCAGCCACATGATTGGAACAACCTGAATCAATATAGAAAAGATGCTCACCATCTTTACCTTGCTTGGATGTCATGTTCATGATGAGTAGAGAATCATCTTGATCTTCTTTGTAGTTATTATAATCTCTTCTTCCTATGAAACTACCTTGATAATTGTTGTTGTTGTAGCCTTTGTTATAGTTATGATTGTAGTTGCTTCCCCCATTGTTGTACCTGCCTCTAGATTTCACATAGCTACCTCCATGGAAGCTTGTTCCCCTTTGATTTCTTGTGTTCTTGAAGCATTCTTCTGTGGTGTGGTTGGTAAGACCACAAATGTTGCAAGGTGGATTGTTGTAGGATCTCCCCCTTCCTTGCTTTCCTCCTCTACCCCTTCCTCTACGACCTCTTCCTCTACCTGTGTAATTAGCGTGAGAGATACTAGCCTCTTCTTCATTCTTCTTGTTTTTACCTTTATCCTTACTTTTATTATTATCTGTATAAAGGATAAAAGGTTGATTACCTCTAGATTTGTCACCATTCTTGTTGAGCTTTGTCTCATGGGTGAAGAGTTTCCCCATCAAGGTGTTCAGGTCAGGTATTTGCATATCCATGTAACGGTCCATTGTTGTGGTGAAGCACTCCCAATTATCATCAGCTTTGATGCCATTAATGATCTACCTTGCTATGTGTTCTTCTTTTATCTCCTCTCCAATGTTTGCAAGATGATCAGCCATGTCTTTCATCTTGGTTACATAATCATCCACTCCTTGCTTTGGTTGCTTCTTTAGAGTTGTAAACTCCATCCGCAGTTGATTCTTCCTGGCTCTTGTATTTGATGAGAAATATGATGAGAGTACTTCCCAAGTCTCTTGGGAGGTCTTGAAATTACTAAGGTGAGGCAATAAGAAATCAGATATTGAGTTTAGTAGATAAGATCTGGCAAGAGCATCCTTTGCACACCATGTGGTCAACCTTTCTTGTTCTTCCATTGTGAGTTGATGCTTACTCCTGAATGTTGGCATCTCTTCATCTCCTGAGATGTATCCATATAGACTTCTCCTTTGAAGGTAGGCTTGCATCCTTAGTGACAATGTTGAGTAGTTGTTTATGTCTAGTTTATCAATGAAGGATGGAAATCCATCTCCCATCTTGCTTGTTGTTGCTTTGATACCACTGTTGGAAGAGATGGTGGATAATCTTTAGAAATGAATAGGTGTTGCTAACCTACTTCACACCAGCCTAGAAAAACTACTAGAGAGTTTAGTGGGCTTCTTTAGCATGCTAATGATCATAAATAATCACATATGTTGCTTGGAACATGATCCACTAATCAATGGATCAAAATAGATAGGTAGGAATTGATCCAAGACTAAAAAAAACTTGTTATTCTTGTTTCTACACCTGTTCAATGTTTTGAACAATTCTCTGAGCACAGCATCAATTAGCTTAATTCCTTTTGGGAAACTCTAACTAGATTAGAGAGCTATTAATAAATCATGATTTCATAAAAAATAATGGACTACAGACTGAGAATTGTGTTTAGCAAATCATTGAACCTTCCTGACAATTACGGGGTGCATCAATCAACAGACCAGAGAGTAAAGATGTGTTAATATCTCACAATCCAGAGAAGCAATGATAATGAGACTTTGCAATCTACACTAGACAGTATCCTGAATCTACCATGCTTTAAATCATGACAAATGATCAATCATACACTAAGAAAAAGCTATTAGAAAGTCACTCTTCTAATGTAGTCATTATAGAGAAGTGAAATGAAAATGTAATGCTAATATGTATATTAAATCCTATACAAATACAATGCCATTATCAATCGTATATTTCTCAATGTGTGAGAGGTAAATGAGCTATGAGATGAGCTCTAACTTCACAATAGGTAGCCTTCAAAATGATCTCATGGAAACGAAATATCCCACGGGTCCTTTGATCCTCTTTCTATAGTTGTGTTCGGAGCTAATGTTTGAATTCAAATTCAAAAGGATTCACCTAAAAGTAACTCCTAAAGTGTAGGGTATATTCTCTCATTACTCAACAACCAAAATTTGTGATTTGATGCTTCCTAACTTCCTCATGGGTTTGGTATCACACTAAACATCCTCAGGGTAGAGGTGGGGCTTCGATAGGTATTAAGCACCATAACTCCCACTTTATCCAAGATATTATCTATAGCCCTTCCCACCAGTGGGTAGCGGTCTCCCTTATAAAACCCTATGACTGCACTATAGTTAGCATGTATGCTTCCAATTGTCCTTCGCTCAGATCCCAATGTTGGGATGAATTAAAAATGTTAAATGGTCCTATAATGACTATAGGGGACTTTAATGTGGTGAGTTCTATAAATGACAGATTGAACAAAAAAAGGAACTGCTATTCATGGGCAAGAGCAAAATGCTTGGATTAGACTCGTGAGTATGCATGACTTGACTGATATCACCTTGCACTTGGGTTTTACTTGGTCTAACAAGCAAAAAGGAAGCTCTCTCCTTACTACCAGATTAGATAGATGCTACCTTCATATTCCTTATCTCCAGCAATTTGGGGATGTCAAAGTTTCTATTGATTCTACCATTTTCAAATCTGACCACAAGCCCCTTATGTTATCTTTCCACCATGCTGGCCCCAATTCTCGAGCGGGATGGCCTCACATTGACCCATCCTTACTCGAGTTTCCTTATGTTATTGAAAGAACTAAATCCATTTTTAATCATCACTTTAGCATGACTTCTAGCCCATCTATCGCTTGGTCCAAAGCTACGAAAGATGTTCAGTCTCTCTTTAGGCAATACAAAGACCTCAAAAATTCCATTGGAGCTAAAAGAAGACAATTTATCTCTAGGAAAATTGATAACCGCCTTACCTCTCAAGATCCCAACAATATGGATCATATTCTTTTTCTTCAAGATAGATTGAAGTATGAGGAGTACCTTGAGGCTAGTTGTATTATCTCTGCGTCAAGAGAATTTTGGGCAAGAAATTGGATAGACCTAACAAAAGCATGTTTTGTCTGCTCAAAAAGAACAAAAGTAAGGAATTCATCCTGATGTTAATGAAAAATTTTGGTGGTTTCGCTCTCAATGTTGAGGAGAATTTGCAGGAGGCCACCCGCTTCTTTATAGATGTTTTCTCTAGTTCTCCCAAGTGTGGGAAGGATATCCGTGGACCTAGAGCTCTTATTGCTCTTAAAAGGAAAAAAAATATTCTTATCAGCCTCACCGCCATTGTTGGTGCATGACAACCATCAATTGATGTTTTAGATAAAGACTTGAATTCAAAAGATGAAGAAAAGATGTTTAATCTTTTGTGAAATGCTTTTGGACAAGCTGTCTAAGTCTATAGTTGATTGACCTCTGTACAAGTTTTCATATCCTAATTGTGATTAGGATAAGAGAATCGAGAGTAGGAAAATTTACATGTGTAAATGTGAAGAAGTGAAGTTTGCAATAGGTGCAAATTCGATGCTAATGTTTTGGTTAGTTCTCCTTCTATAGTCTAAAATTTTAAGCAATCAAGCACTCATTCTTTAAGTTGGAAGGTAAGCTACCTATGGCTAAAATCATTTGAATAAACGGGTTGTACTTTGAGAGAACTATGCATTAAAAGTTATAGGTGACAAAGTCGACTGTAGAGAAGTATAGTTTTAGACATAGGTGGATTGTTTGAATCATTTCTCAAGATTTAATGAATCTTTTGAGATGTTTTAACTTGGAGAAGGTGCGCAATCTTTAGGGAACACCTTGTACAAAGTTTCATTAGAAACTTTACACATTTGACCAGTCAATTAATGAGTTAAGTGCAGTAGACTTTTCTGTGAAGTGACTCTATTCACAGTTAATGCAAATCTTGATGTTTTGACATTGGTAGAGTTGTGAGTTATTCTTGATATATAGGTGCTCTAACATTAAGGATAACTTGTTCTTTTGGAGATTAACACTCTCCAGCATTGGTATCAGAGTAGGAATCATCAAAATAGAAGAAAGGAGGACCTCGACTGTTGCAGTCATGCAGAAATCAACATTTGAAGGTTCAAAAGGTGAAAGCTTAAAGGGAAAGCTTGAGAAGGAGGCCTCAAGCTATCAAGAAGATCAAAAGGAACTTCATTCGAAGTAAAGGTACACTTATTCCTCATAAAGCTTGAAGAATTTAATACACAGGTGAAGAAAGGATTGGAGATTCTCTTCAGATAGAGAAACTGGATAGAGAAAAACTAGCTAGCTTGTTCAATGAGGATGGAAGCTCATCTCATGAGCAAAGACTTGATAGGTTATATCAGATATGAAGAAGAAAAACCAGAATTCAGAGATCCTAGTGTTCCAACAGTCAATGACTACCTGCTACCTCATATTAGAGGACTTGAAAGTGCAAGTGACATATGGAATGCTTTGGAGGAGCATTTCCAAAATACCACAAAGTCAAGGAAGGCATCTTTATGGGCAGAGTTTACCACATTTAAAAAGAAAGCTTCTCAATCCATTTCTGATTATGTAACCAGGATGAAGGACATTGCAAATGCATTAGGAGTAGTTGATGAAGATATTGAGGAGGATAAATTGGTAAGGCAAATCCTCACAGGTTTGAGAGGAGATGAGAAATGGAAGCCATTCATTTTGTCTATTGAATTGTCACTAGATCATTTCACTCCTAATTTAAATCAGTTGCTAGGACATATGCTAACTTTTGAGCAGGATGTCAAAGGTGATGATGATAAGAGTGCAGCTCAAGAAATGTATTCAAAGGATAAGAAGAAGGATAGCAAAGGCAAGCAACAATTAAATGAAGAAGAAGGTACAACTAGCCAAGCCAACTTCCTAAGAGGAAGAGGAGGTGGTAAAGGAAGAGGAAGAGGCAGAAGCAATAAAGATGGAGCCAAAGCTTGTTGGATTTGTGGTAAGAAAAATCATTTAGCTCATAATTGTTGGCATAATAATCAGAATAATGGAGGATATCGTCAGAACTTTAATTCAAGAGGAGAGGTGGTAGAAACCAAAGAGGTAATTTCAGAGGTAGAGGTTACTTTGGAAGAAATGCAGGTAGAGGTTTCCAAAGTCAATCCTACAACAATACCTACTAGAATTATGCTTCAGATCAAAAGGTGGATTCAACTTTGATTATGAATGCAACTTGTGAAAGAAAAAGTGAAGGCCAAAGAGTCTTCTACATTGACTCAGGGTGTAGCAATCACCTGAGTGGTAACATAGCTTTGATGACTAATTTGGAGAATAAGGTGACTAATCATGTAGTTCAAACAGGTGATAATACAAAGAACAATGTGAAGTCAATTGGATCAATGAAGGCCAAGTACTCTTCTGAGTAAGGTCTTGTATGTTCTTACAATTCCAAAGAATTTGATAAGTGTAGGGCAAATTGTTGAAAAAGGTTATGAAGTAAGGTTACTAATGATGGAGTTTTTGTGGAAGACCCTAGCAATGGGTATAAACAAATTGTTTCAGGGAAGAAAGAAGGAAGACTCTTCACATTGAAGATTCAAGGTAATGTTGGTCATGCCTTGTTTACTTATGGAGGACATAAGATCTCTGAGTTAGATCTTTGGCATAAAAGACTTGGACATTTCAATGAAAGAGGTATTAAGGAAATGGTTAACAATGGTTCAGTGCTTGGATTGCCTAATGTTGTAGGTCTATGACATACAGATGTGAGGCATGTCAATTAGGTAATGCTCATAAGCAATCATACAATAAGCATGGATTTATGTATTCAGAGAAGCTTGAATTGGTACACACAGATGTGTGGGGACCATCAAAGGATTTTGGTATAAATGGTTCAAGATATTATGTGATTTATGTTGATGATGCTACCAGGTGGATAACTATATATGTGATCAAAGATAAATCAGAGGTATTCAATACATCTAAACATTATCATGTGTATGCAGAAAGAATCACAGGTCAAAAGTTGAAGAGACTAAGGTCAGATGGAAGGGGAGAGTATTTCTCTAATGAGTTCAGTGATTACTTATGGAATGTAGGTATAAAAAGGGAAGTTACTTGCAGGTACTCTCCTCAACAAAATGGTGTAGCAGAAAGGAGAAATAGAACTCTTGTTGAGTTTGCAAGATCAATTATGAAGGAGAAAAATTGTCCCAATTATTTGTGGGTTGAGGCTATAAATACAGCTACATATTTGGTTAATAGGTTACCATGTAAAGCTTTGCTGGGTATGACACCATATGAAGCTTGGTGGCATAAGAGACCTACCTTAGATCATTGGAAAGTGTTTGGATGTATGGCTTATGCATATGTGCCATCTCAGTTGAGGCATAAATTGGAACCTAAAGCTGAAAAGTATGTGTTCATTGGATATAGGATGATAGGCAAATGGGATATAGGTTGTGGAGTCCATCCACAAAGCAATTCCTTGTATCAAAGGATGTTACATTTGATGAGCAAAGTACTTGGTATGCAGGAACAATCAATAATCATGCAGGTGATGAAGAAGTTTTGAATCAGAAGAAAGGTAAATCAAAGGTTCAGATATTTGATGAAGAAGAGAACAATGAAGTACAAGTTGAAGTTGAAGAAGTGCAAAGGTTTGATCCAGAATGTGATGAACCAGAAACCTCAAGAAGTGGAGAACTCAAAAGGTTGTTAGACGGCCGCCGGACAAGGACAATTGTACTTAGACAGAGGGCTTTAATGAAGAAAGAACCCTTCGGGAAATGCGCGGTAAAGAAAGATTCGCGCAAACCTTGTAACAGATTTCTATTTAAAGCAATGAAAGGAAAGCGGTAGAGAGCCCAGTTTTTGGGAATTGCAAGTGTAGTATTGTATGTGTATGTGTTCTGTTCCGTCTGTTCCAATGTCCCTGCTGCGTATCTGCCTGTGTGCGTAGGTGTGTTATAATGCAGTGTTACGAATCGATACTGTGTTGTAGAGATTCCGTTCGGTACTGATTGAAGTGTTCCTGAACGTTGCTCAAGCTAGAACGCGTTGTTTGATAGTGCTTCTGTGGAGCTAGGAAGTGTAACGAATCAACACGGTTCGACTGTGTGTTACGAGTCTCTATAATTGACTGAGTCGGTATTATAATCTGTGTTAAGATTAGTACCGGTAATGTTTTGAATACGAGTAGAGTAATAAGAAGGTTTGCGACAAGTTACTGTCAGTAGGCATTTCGGCTTGAGTAGGCACACGATAATCTGTAGAGTGACAAGAAGAACTGCGTGGTGTATGCGTGTGAAGTTACCCAGGGTGCGTCTTGTGTATTGACTGTTCGAATCTGCGTGACTTTAAGGCATAAGGTCTAGTTGGCACACCTATCTGCCTTGAATAAGTACTGATTAGGTGATTTTGTTATTGAAGTATCTTTTGCATAGAATACGTAACCGGACGGCTAACCTCAGTCCTGAAGTTTGAGTTCCCATACACTGAACAGTCTTCCGTTGTTCAGGGATGGACACTGAGCTAAGGACGGAATGACATTTAGACTGTGTGTTAAATTGGGAAATAGTACAGGGCCTCTGTTTAACAGACCCCTACCACTCCCAAGGACCCACGTGGCTAAGAAACGATTGCGGTTAGAAGATTTGGAACCGGTTGAACTTGAAGCGTTCGGTTTGAATAGGAAGTAAAGTAACGCTTAAAACCAGTACCAGTTTAACCCATAAACCCATAATCAGTTTAACATTTATGTATTCAGAGACCTATAGTTCTGTGGCAAAGATGACAACCATTAGGACACTCATAGCCATTGCTGCATGTAAAGGTTGGAGATTATGTCAATTAGATGTGAAGAATGCTTTTCTTAATGGTTATATTTCACATGATGTTTTCATGGAGAAACCACAAGGGTTCAGAGATAAAACATATTTAGAATATGTATGTAAGCTCAAGAGAGCTTTGTATGGTTTGAAGCAAGCCCCAAGGGCATGGAATTATAGACTTGTGAAGTTCTTGAAGGAACTTGGTTTCCAAGCATCTAAAGATGATAGTAGCTTGCTTGTCAAAGCAAGTGATGATGGGTTCATTTATATGTCCATATATGTTGATGACATAATCCTTACAAGTACAGATGCGATGGGCATACAAAGTCTCAAGAAACAAATGGAGAAAGAGTTCAAGATTAGTGACTTGGGAGACTTGTCATATTTCTTAGGCATGGAGATCTCATATACTCAACATGGAGTATATGTGACTCAAGAAAGGTACTTGAAGAACTTTTTGATCAAGTTTAAAATGGAAGATTGCAGGGTAGCACCTACTCCAATGGAGGTGAATTACAAATTGAGAATCCAAATTGAGCAGATATGGAGGAGAAGAATTCAAGGACATGAAGCTATATCAAAGTCTGGTTGGTAGTCTAATCTATGCTACATTAACTAGGCCTGATTTTTAATATGCAGTTGGAGTGTTGTCTCAATTCATGCATTGTCATAGAAAAGAACATTGGGTTGCAAGACAAAGAGTGGTGAGATACATTAAGGGTACACTCAAGGAAGGTTTGTATTATGGTTTTACATCAGATACAAACATCAAGATATATAGTGATATAGATTGGGCAGGTAATCCTAATGATAGGAGATCAACATATGGATACTTGTGTTATGTGGGAGATAAGTTAATCTCTTGGTGTTCTAAGAAGCAACATACAATTGCTTTATCATCTACAGAAGTAGAGTATAAAGGAATGGTTGAAGCTGCAAAGGAGGTCATATGGTTGAAAACTCTCATGAAGAGTTTTGACATTATCAGAGCACACCCACTATTCATGCAGATAATATGAGTTCATTGTATCTAGCTGCTAATCCTGTTTTTCATGCCATGACTAAACACATTGCGATTCAGTATCACTTCTTAAGAGAGAAGGTGATTGATAAGGAGATTGAAGTCATACATACTTCATCAAAAGATCAGATTGCAGATATGCTAACCAAAAGCTTGGATGGACCAAAGCTACAAAGATTCAAAGACATGGCAGGTACAAAGAAGATAGAGAAAACCTCAATTGATAATTGAGGGGGAGCTGTTGGTGCATGAGAACCATCAATTGATGTTTTAGATCAATAATTGAAGTCAAACGATGAAGAAAAGATCAACAAATGAAGTTTAAAGATAGTGCATATTCAAGAAATGAAGACTTGTATACATATGTACATTAAACTTGTAGTTAGCTCACTTATACCTTTATTATGATCATGAGCTTGTACATATATGCCTATATATATACAAGTAAAAAATTTGGGCAAGTATGAGAGAGCATGAGATGAGAAGAATTAGAAGTTGTAAGATTCATTAGACAATTTAGAAGTAAAGAAGATCTCTCTCATCATTTAGATGTAAAACTTTCTGAGTAGAAGAAAAAGTTGCACCCGATCTTTTGTTGAGTTCTCCTTCTGTGTTTAATCTTTTTTGAAATGCTTTTGTACAAGTCTAAGTATCTATTTGATTGACCTCTGTACAAGTTTCTAGATCCTAACTGTGATGAGGCTAAGAGAATTGAGAGTAGGAACATTTACATGTGTAAATGTGAAGAAGTGAAGTTTGCAACAGGCGCAAATTCGATGCTAATGTTTTGGTTAGTTCTCCTTCCACAGTGTAAATTTTTGAGCAAACAAGGACTCATTCTTTAAGTTGGAAGGTAAGATACCTATGGCTAAAAGCATTTGAATAAACGGGTTGTACTTTGAGAGAACTATGCATTAAAAGTTATAGGTGTCAAAATCGATTGTAGAGAAGTGCAGTTTTAGACATAGGTGGATTGTTTGAATCATTTCTCAAGATCTACTGAATCTTTTGAGATGTTTTAACTTGAAGAATGTGCACAATCTTAAGCCGACACTTTGTACAATGTTTTATTAGAAACTTTACACATTTGAGCAGTCAATTAATGAGTTAAGTGCAGTAGACTTTTCTGTGAAGTGACTCTATTCACAGTTAATGCAAATCTTGATGTTTTGACATTGGTCTTCCAAAATTGGTAGAGTTGTGAGTTATTCTTGATATAGAGGTGCTCTAACATTTAGGATAACTTGTTCTTTTGGATATTAACACTCTCCATCAGCCATGTTGGACCTGTCCTTCACTATCGGTGAGATTGAAACCATACATAAATTGAAACCATGCAAAACTCCCAGCCTTGATGGCCTTCCTAATGAGTTTTTCATTACTCTTGATGACTTTCTGACTCCCTTCATTCTCTTGATTTGGAAAGAATCGGTTAGTAAAGGAACTCTTCCTATTGAAATCAACACTAGGTGATAAAATTGATTCAAAAAAGGGGTCCTAAAGAGGACTTGAATAACTAGAGGCCTATCACTTGCTTGACCACTATTTACAAGATCTTTACTTCCACTCTTGTTAGGAGACTCAGCCCCTTCATGAAAGATATCATTCTTTCTGAACAAAAAGGCTTCATTATGGGTAGATTCATTCTAGATGCTATCATCTCTTTGTGGGAAGGTTTTGACTTTGTTAATGAGTCCAATCAACCATTCTTTTTTTTAATAGATTTTGACAAGGCATATGATAGAATTGAGTGGGATTTTGTGCTTCAATCTCTTCATGATATAGGTCCTAGAAAAAAATTTCATAAGGGCAGTGAGTACCCTTTTTGGTAATGCTCATTCCAGGATTGCCATAAATGGTGCTCTTTCCCCTCACTTCAGACTTAGAAGATCCATTAGGTAGGGATGTCCTTTAGCCCCTCTTCTCTTTGCTATTTCTAGTGATGCTCTTGGGTGGCTTATTAGAGATGCCTTAAGTAATAAGCAAATTGAAGGAAGTGCCATACCTCGTACTGATAGACAGCTTTGCCTTTAGGCCTTTGCTGATGATACCAATATTGTTGTTAAAGCTGATGAAAACTCAGCTTGTAATGTGGTTAAGTGTCTTCATACCTTCTACCTAGCTAGTGGGTCTAATATTACTCACACTAAAACAACTTTTAAGGCCTCTAATAACAATGTTTCTAAATGCATTTCTGATTTGGGTTGTGTAATAATTAAGGATGGTGAAGTGTTTAGATTGCTTGGTATCCTTATGGGGTTTGAGGTCTCCCTCAACCAAAGATGTGAGTGGTTGATGCAAAAATTTAGGAACAAGGTGTTCCTCTGGTATGCCTATCAATCTTCCCTATTCCACAGAGTTTCTATCCTAAATCGCTACAACTTGCCTTCTCTGATCTATTTTTTGTCCTGTTGGAAACCCAACAGAAAGCATTTCAAGCAAATTATAGGATTACCTAGGAGGTTCCTCGGGGGGGGGGGGGGGGGGGGGGGGGGGGGGGGGGGGGGGGGGGGGGGGGGGGGGGGGGGGGGGGGGGGGGGGGGGGGGGGGGGGGGGTGGGGGGGGAGGGGGGGGGGGGGGGGGGGGGGGGGGGGGGGGGGGGGGGGGGGGGGGGGGGGGGGGGGGGGGGGGGGG
>MU264682.1:0-22039 GCA_020310875.1 Ceratopteris richardii
CAACAATTTACACCTATGGCTTAGTCCAAGGAATCAACTAGGGCATGCACTCAAGCATAGGCCTTTAGCATAGCTTTTGCATCGTTGGCTTCCCCATCACCCATGGCTTCCTTGGTTTTGAGTCTCCAATGGTCCATTGGCATCATTGGCAACGCCCCAACTCTCTTTAACTAAGGAGTGGGAATAATGACTCCCTTATTTAGCAAGCAAGAGTATTATATCGAGAGCCTCCCACTAAGTGAAGTTTACCATTACATCATTTACATGCACCATTCTAAATACAGAAGATGGCATGCACTCCATGATTGGTGCAAAGAATTTCCTATTTTCATAATTTGATGGGTTTAAGGTTGGTGGATTTTTTCTCATCATGCATATCTGAATTTGATGAATTTTATTCATATGGAGGCTATTCAAACATTAAAAAGTGAATTTTTCAACCAATAATTTAGAGGGAAAGGTTGAGTTATGGTAGAAAGTTCTATAGGAGAGTCAAGATTTCCCCACCACATGGAATAACTCTCAAGAGAAGTCCAAAGAACTCTTTACTCCTCCTCATTTTTATTTACATGCTCATCGTTCATGGTCTACTCTCTCACCGACAGAATGTGATACCGTTTTTTGCCTACAATGAGCCTCTTTTGGAAACAATAATTTCTTATTTACATGCTCTTGATGGTTCCCAAAGACACTTTGTAGATGAATTATGAAGATGGTTGGACATGGAATCCAAGCCAAGTTCAACACACTACAAACTACAACTCATAAAAAGTTAGCTCTTTTTCTTATGATGTAAGGAAAGAGTTCCAATCTATTACCAAGTGAGTTCATCTACAACAGCCATAACAATGACAACCGATAGTCAAACCCAATTTTCCTTTTAAGCACAACTTCACCACCAATTTTTCTCCTATTTTTCCACGAGCTCCTCATTCCAACTTTTAATCAATACCCATAGCTTTATCCTTGCAACCTATCAAAGACATCATAGGAAACCATCTTAAACCTTAGATTTCTTATTATTTTCTATATCTCATGACTACTTCAGAATTTGGAGAAACTAATGCTAACACCACATTCAAAATTGCCAAAACCCTACAGTTGAATGTATACTTGCTTGATTTTTTTATTTGGAGGTCCTATTTTAGATTTTTGACATTGTCGATTTGCAGTCACCCTTGAACACCTATACAAGGAGGGATTAGTGACCTACATCTTCTGACTTGCCGATACTAGTCTTAGGAGCTTAACGAGTGGTGATCTCCAAGTAGTACTTTCCAATTTCGAGTTCTAGTTCTAGTCTTGTCATATGTTCTACATCTTATCTAGCCTAGTATTTTGGACATCTTGTCTTGTCCTATCGTAATATCATAGTATGAGATCCTATCTAGTTATTTTTTTGTATGTATGTCCACTTATCCATACCTATCAATCCTAGGTTGTGGGACTTCTTATATCACTTGTATATTCTTGTATTATTTGTCCTATGTGAATGATCATGTATCAGAAGTGTTCCAAAATCTTGTTCAATTCTAGTTAGAGGGCACAATATAGTGCTCTCCTAGTGTTTTGGCAAGACTTGCTTCTATTGAAGGCCATGTATCATGATTGCATGGTAATATAGCTAAGTGATATTATGATATTCTCCAAGTTCTAGAAATGCTTGAATCTCATGTAAGAATAGCTCTCTAAAAGCTAAAGGAAAATGGATTATATGCAAAATTTGAAAACTTCTGTTTCCATTAGATAGAAGTGGAAGTATTAGGAAAATTGCCTTAGGAAAAGGAATATTCATGGACCCTAGGAAGTTCTGGACAATCCATAACAAGCAAACACCTTCATGTATTAAAGATGTAAAATGTTCTTTAGGCTTGGCAAAGCTCTACAAAGTATTCATCAAGGATTGTTCCAAGATAATGGCACCACTTACCAAGCTTATATAAATGCAAAAGTCTCTAGGAATGAAGAAGTAGAAGAAATCTTTCAAATCCTAAATCAGTATTCTCCATTCCTTCAATTCTAGTTCATCATGATCCTACCAAGCTTTTTTTCTTGGAAGGTATATACATTAGACTTAGCCTTGGGATCCATTCTATCTTAGCATGGGTATGATGGACACTTACATCCATTCTCATACCATTCGAGGAAATTCTCCCCTCCCAAGATAAATTATCCCATTGATGACAAAGAACTTATTTTCATAGTGTATGATCTTTATACCTCATGACATCATTTAGAGCCAATAGCCCATAAAGTTACTATGTATATAGATCATAAGAATCTAAAGTACTTTATGATAATGTGTATACTCAATAAAAGGAAATCTTGGTGGAGTAATCTTTTATCTAGGTTCGATTTTGTCACACATACTACCTAGGATGACAACAATGTCAATCAAGTGCCTTGTCAAGAACAGCTTACCTTGCACTTAACAAAGGTGAAGAAGCATGAGTTTAATGAACGAGTTTCTAGAACACGATGAACTGGTTTGTAATGTCAAGCAGAAAATTCAAGAAAAAAAAGATCATGAACTAAATAAGTTTGAAGAAAATGATGGGTTACTATATTTTAAGAACGTGATGTATGTCCCTCCAAAGAAAGCGTAGAATCCAAATACTTCAGAAACATCATAATAACCTTGGAGCAGGATAAATCTCAAGATGCACATTATCTTAGGAAACCTCATAATGCACAAGATATACATACAAAATAGATATATAGTTAAATAGATAGATAGATAGTTGGATGCAAAGATACATAAGTAGGTAGATAATATCGAGTGCGATGTGTGTGAATGTGCATTAAATTATTTTAAATAATGAAATACAGGAAGAAAGATAATTAAGTAGAGAGGGATGAAGAGAGAGAGATCATGCATGCACACATGCATAGATACATACATAAGTACGAACGTATAAGCATGCATTCCACATACATACATACAGATGTATGTAGATACGTAAAGAGTTTGCCATAAAAAATTGTCCTCTCTAAAGAAGTCCTCAATGTGATAAAAATGACCTCCACGGAATAAAAACTAACAACTACATTCCTTTGAATGGAATGAATAATGTGGAGGCATGGATTATGAAACAACACTCAAGCTTGATAAGCATGACAACTGGCTTCGTCGAAAGTACTATTCAATTTGATATCAGTCACTCTCTTTGTATTTCGGTTAATGGAGTTTGCGATTGCATACTTTTCTGAAAGCGCCTCTCTATCAACTTTTTCGCCCTTTCTTATAAATTAGATCCTCCGTAGAATGGTAGGCCTCTCCAACTCTTAAGGCTGGAGCGCGCTTTTTAACTCGGGTTTCGAGTTCTCCTTGTGGACAAAGTTAATCGACACACAGAATGATAGCTATTCCACTTCTACTTGTAAAGGAAGTTCATGGAAGAGGCACAATGACAGCTATTTTGAACGCATGTGAGATTGAAGGGACCTCGAACATCCAACTGATCCAACTTCCAACTTTTTCGATCACCATGTCATGACGAAGCTGAAGAGTTCACCATAAGTGAGTGTGTGGAGAACATCACCATAAGTGAGTCGTGTGGATAATCACCATGAGGAAGCTAAAGAGTCAGTGACGGAGAATTTGAGCACATGTCAAAGTTGGGAGTTATATAAAAATATGACATATGTGTCGAGATTGGAGGAACAGTTTAGAAGCTCAATCATCGCAGCATCCTTTATGATTGAATGATGTGGATGGCATGGCTTCTCTGTTGTCACGATGTACAACAAGACTAAAGACACCCTGAAACTGTATCACATCTTCAAGTGCTCGATATTGACATACCAGAAAAAAGGTGGAAGTTGGAACAGGGTAGTCTTGTGAGGTCCGAGTTATGAAGCAACGCAAAGTTTTGCTTTCTAAGCAGAACTTTCGAAGTTTATGTTCTTTAGGAATCTGTGAAAATAATTGGGTTAGGAAGATAAAATGGGTGGACCATGAAGGCTGAAGCCACGACCTTCATCAAATCGGCACATTCATCAAATCGGCACATGTATTTTCTGGACATGTCCCCACTGACTTCCCACGACTCGCGACTGGGAATTTCAGGCTCATGACGCGATTTTCATAGAATCGGAGGGAAATTTGTACGACATTGAAGAAAGTTTATTTCTAAGCGCACGTGGAATATTTTACGCGCGGCAATGTCGGCACATTAGAAGGCTGAAGACGATGCGCAGTTCAGGCATCATCTCCAGCCTTCTACTTCAGGCATCATCTCCAGCCTTCTACTGGAGGGAGAGAGAGAGAGAGAGGACGTCTCTGTTTTCTGAATTCCGTATGGGTAATTGTTTAGTCTAGAGCTCGATCCATACATTCATACTCATCAGATGGAAGAAAACTCTTGTATCACACTACGACTCAGCCGGTGAAGGATTGTACTCCTTTCACTCCTATTCTCCCCTTTAGCAGTCTGTCAGACTTAAATTCGGTCTACAGCCTGGGTCGTGAGCTTGGCCGTGCTCAGTATGGCATCATACGCAGCTGTAAACGTCGCTCTTCGGGGGCATTGTTCGCCTGCAAGTCGATTGCCAGGGTCTCACTTAGCGACCCTCAGCAGATGGAACGCATCATGAGTGAGACTTGCATTATGAAACGCCTCTCTAATTCCACTTGTTCATTTGTAGATGGGATTGTGCGCTTGCATGATATAATTGAAGATAAAGATTCTATTCATCTCATTTTAGAGTTGTGTCGTGGAGGTGATCTGTATGAGAGGATTACAGAAAATAAGCGTTATACAGAAGTCCATGCTGCTTTTCTTATGAAGAGCTTGTTGGAATCTATACATTTCTGTCACAGTATGGGCATCATAGACCGTGATATCAAGCCGGAGAACATTCTTCTAGTGGACAACTCAGAAACATCCCCTATTAAATTGGCCGACTTCGGTCTTGCGCTGGAGTTTACAAAAGGTGAAACTCGCTTTGCTCCTGGCTTTGGGCAGAATGGAGTCTTCTTCTCGAGGTTCAAGCTGTCTTATATGTTACTGATAAATTTGGATATGCAGGCCAAACGTTTTCTGGTCTGGCTGGAAGCTCCTACTACATGGCTCCTGAAATTTTCCAAGGTGAATATTCTGAAGAAGTCGATATATGGAGTGCAGGAGTCATCATGTACATAGTTCTTAGTGGTGTTCCTCCTTCTGGGGACCGACAGAGCAACGGATCTATAAGGCTATTCAGAAAGGAGAAGTGAGTCTCTCTTCCAAGCTATGGGATTTCATTTCTGATGAAGCGAAAGATCTTATAAGCAAAATGCGGCATCCTTATGCCAAATCTAGGATAGCAGTTGCCGAAGCTATGGGTAAGTAATAGCATTATCGACAATCATATTACGCATGTTTGCGGATAAATCAAGGATGAATCAATGCATATTGAGACAGACGCATATAAGTGAAATCTAGAAGTTGTTCTTATTCATCGTCTCATAATCTTCATATACTTTTTTGCACCACACCCCTGGATTGTTTGTTGATATATTTAGGTAGTGATGTGGGTGCACATTCTAGGACCGCCGGGGCACTTTTATTCCTCTTTAGGAGGTTTTTTTCCCCCGACTTGTATACATGCCTATTGCCCTAATGGGCTACTTATCTTTGTACATTCTCTAGTTATACATTCAGTCTTGTGTGTTGTGCTCCAAGCTTCTTCTTCTTCCTTGTGCTGTTCGCAGTGCTTCCACAGACGTGTAACTCAAACAATTGGTATCACAGCAGATCGTCGCTTCATCTAGGGCACCGTCGACACTCCTCCGTTTGCAGTCTCAGATTCGCACGAAATTTGGTGAGCTCCTTTTGGCCTCCGAGCGCACTATCGTAGCGCTTGTGTAGGCTATTTCGTCCTTTTATGCCAAAGGTACATACCAGTTGCTGTTCGCCACTTTAAGCGTCTCAAAGTCTGCTACAGGTCTAGCAGAACTCGTCTGGGCAATTCCGTTCAAACTTTTTGAGATACAGTCAGTTTTTTGCATCAAGGTATTTTAGCCACGGGCCATGGCTGAAAGTAGTGATAAGTTAGATAAGTTAGATGGTACCAACTACCCATTATGGGCTTATATGATGCGACATGTATTGGTTGAAAAGGACTGTGGAACATTGTGCAGGGTGTTGAAAGACGTCTTGTTACACCTGCGACTACAGGTACTACCTATACAGGTGCTGGAGGTGCTGGAGCTGATGAAGATGGTGTCGAAGATGATATTGTGCAGATTCCTGTTCGTGTTGTTGTTTCTGTTGCACCTACTGCAGAGCAAATTCGTTGGGATGGCAGAGATGCCCAGGCCCATGCATTGATAGCTTTGTCTGTCAAACGTGCCATTTTTCCTCACATACACTCTTGTAGAACAGCTAGGGATGCTTGGGATACACTTACCACATTGTACCAAGCTAGGAATGAGGCTCGTGTTGCTTATCTCCGAAAACAGTTGGAGAGTGAGCACATGAATGAAGGTGATTCTATGGACAGTTTCCTCACAAAGATCAAAGATTTGAAGGAACAGTTGATTTTCGTTGATGAGGTTATACCAGATAGCTCACTTGTGCAGACCGTTCTAAATGGTCTTCCTGACTCATATCAGAGTTTTGCTTCTACTCTTCGGTTGATGATGAAAGGCAATCCGAATGCCTTATCATTTGAGGAGTTAGTATCTGTTCCGTTGCAGGAAGATCAGTCCAGGCAGAACAGGTCCATTATGCGAGTTGTAGATCAAGCTTTCCTGGCTAGTCAGAAGGGCAAAGGAAAATGGAGCTCTTGTACTAGTAAGCAGAAATCTGCAAATGCTGCACATTCAAAGAACCAAGACAAAGATGAGAAAAATCAGAAAAGCAAAAATTGTTTTGTAGTACTGTAAAGGCAATGATCATATCATAAAGAACTGTCCAAAACTCGCTGCTAAAGAGGCAAAGAAGAAAGAGGCTGGAATGGCTGTTGCAGAGGCCTCTACACCAAAAACAGAGTCTGCAAATCTTGTGCAGGAAGAAGAATGGGCGTTTACTACTGTCTGCAGTTTTGACCCATCTTCTCATGATCAGTGCATTTCTGCAATAGACTCAGATGTTTGGTACTTTGACAGTGGGGCGACCAAACATATTACCATCGCAGCGTAGTTTCTTCTCTTCACTCGAGCCTGCCCCTACAGGGAATAGTGTTACATGCGCCAACAACTCCTCTTATCTTGTTATGGGAGTTGGTAAGATCATTTTGACTACTACTCATGGTAGTTCTTTCACTTTGTCAGATGCTTTATTTGTGCCAGGGATCAAAAAGAATCTGTTATCAGTTTTTGCATTAGCCAAGATTGGCTTGGTTGTGAAATTTGTTGATGAAAGGTGTACAGTTCATGATGTCTCAAATGGCGATGTGATTATTTCTTCTGGCATTTTATGTTGTGGGTTGTATAAGCTTTGGCATGCACGCTTTGGTCATCTGAGTTTTGCTAGTTTGCTACGCCTGCAGAAATTTGAAATGGTGTCCTCTTTGCCCAAACTTGAGGCACCTTGAAAACATGTTTGTGAAGGCTGTATTTTGGGCAAAATGCAGCGTTCTTCCTTTCCAAAAGATGGTTGAGTTCAGGCTACACAGAAATTGTAGCTTGTACATAGTGATGTCTATGGTCCTATGCAGACACCCTCTTTTGGAAATTACCTTTATTTCATGACTTTCATTCATGATTTTTCCAGGCATGCATGGGTATATCCACTCAAAGAAAAGTCCAAAGTGTTCATGTGCTTCAAAGAGTTTTTGTTTTGGCTGAAAATCTTTCAGCTTGTAAAATGGGCACCCTCTGTTTTGATCGAGGGGGGGAATATATGTCTTCAGATTTTAATGCATTTCTGGCTGAACGTGGGATAAAACACCAGTGTATAGTGCCGTATACACCTCAACAAAATGGATTTGCTGAACGGAAGAACAGGTCTCTCATGGAGATGGCGAGCTGTATGGTCAAGAGTCAGGCTTTACCTCATAGTTTTCTGGCTTGAGGCTGTCATGTGTGCAGCATATGTACTGAACAGGTGTCCCACTAAAGCACTGCAGTCTATCACTCCATATGAGGCTTGGCATGACCGCAAGCCATCTGTTGCTCATCTGCGTGTTTTTGGTTGTTTAGCATATGCATTAGTGCCTCAACAACATCGCAGAAAATTGGATGATAAAGTAGTTAAATGTATTTTTGTTGGATACAGTTCTGAAAGTAAAGGCTATCGCCTGCATCATCCAAAGACTAAACGCATTCTGGCTAGCCGTGATGTTGTATTTGTGGAAGATGCTATTCAGCCATTGCTTTCATGTACTAAGGAGACATCTGTTAGCTCCAAAGACATGTATGATACTTTGATGCCTCTTTTTATAGGTGGATAGTCTAGTGCTGGTCCTAATGAGGCAACTTTTCAGCCTTTGCATGTTTCATATGATGATGTAGGTCATTCCATTTCAGATGCAGATTTACATGATGCACTTGCTGATGAGAGAGCTGATATTGAGGAGGCAAAAACTATACCAAAATGGCTGGTGCAAACTTTGCGTGACAACAAATTAGATGCACCTTTGTCATATCGTACTCGTTCAGGCTCTCATAGTGCCTCCTTTGCATCAGATTGCTATGCTATGGCTGCATCTAGTCTCTGTGATGAGAATGAGCCTGTTTCTTTTGATGAAGCACAGAATTCAGAAAATTGGATGGCTGCTATGCAATCTGAATATGATACTATAATGAAGAATGGTACATGGTCTTTATGTGACTTGCCTCCTGGAAAGAAGGCCATTGGCACTAAGTGGGTATACAAGCTGAAGCGTAAACCTGATGGTACAGTTGACAAGTATAAGGCTAGGCTTGTTGCAAAGGGTTATGTGCAGGAAAGAGGCATTGATTTTGATGAGACCTTTGCACCTACATGTCGTATGACTACTATTCGGAGCATTTGTGCACTTGCAGCCCATCATGGTTGGAATGTACATCAGTTGGACATTAAAACAACATTTCTGAATGGTGACTTGCATGAAGAAGTGTATGTTTTTCAGCCCCGTGGCTTTGTGCAGAAAGGGCATGAAAACTAGGTGTGCAGGTTAAAGAAGGCCTTATATGGTTTAAAGCAAGCACCACGTGCTTGGTATGAGAAGATACATGCCTATCTGATTGCACATGGTTTTGAGAACAGTCCAACTGAAAGCACCCTATATGTTAAGCGTGCTAAAGATGTGCTTCTGATCATTGTTGTCTATGTAGACGACATGCTGCTCACTGGTCCTATTGAGAAGCATATTGCTGATTTTAAGGCTGATTTGCATGCCTCGTTTAAGATGTCTGACTTGGGGCATTTGCAATACTATTTGGGCATTCAATTTATGCAAGTTGATGGTGGAATGGCTTTGTGTCAAACAAAATATATTGACACATTATTGCAGCGTTTTGGCCTTGAAGACTGTAAGCCTATTGCCATTCCTATGGAGACAGGTTTACGATTGAGTCTTCATGATGTTAGAGATGCATTTGATGCTGTTCTCTATCAACGGGCTATTGGATGCTTGATTTACTTATGCATTACGCAGCCAGATATTCAATTTTTTGTCTCACAGATGAGTAGGTTTATGCAACGCCCACATGTCAAGTACTGGTAGGTGGTTAAGTGCATCTTTCACTACTTGAGTGGTTCCCGCTCCTTGGATTGTTTTATCCCAAGGAGGGATCACTACCGCTAAATTTCCATGCTTTTTTCTAACAGTGATTGGGATGGTTGCTATGACACTCATGTGCCCACTAGAGGTTTTTGCTTCATGCTTGGTAGCTCATGCATATCTTGGCTAAGCAAGAAGAAGCCTATTTGGGCCACTTCCAGTTGTGAAGCTAAGTATAGGGCATCTTTCACATCGATTGTTAAGTGTGTGTGGCTTAGATGCCTTATGGCTGATTGGGGCTATGACACTCATGTGTCCACTAGTGGTTTTTGCTTCATGCTTGGTAGCTCATGTATATCTTGGTTGAGCAAGAAGCAGCCTACTGTGGCCACGTCCAGTTGTGAGGGTGAGTATAGGGCAACTTTCATAGCGACTGTTGAGCGTGTGTGGCTCAGACGCCTTATGGATGATTTGGGTGTTGGCCAGTCTTCTACCACCACCATCTTCACTAATAGTCAGAGCGCATTGGCAGTTGTGAGGAACCCTGTGTTCCATGCTTGCACTAAGCACATTGAGGTGCATTATCACTATGTCAGGGAAAGGTTCTCTGCTGGGGAGATCAGCTTGGCATATGTGCCCATGCAGGAGAACATTGCAGACCTTTACACGAAGGCTCTGCCTAGGGAGAAGTTTGAAGCTTTCCGCAAAGCTTTGGGCTTACTTCCTTTTGTGGAGTGATTTCCACATAGCTTGGCACTTCCTTATACATGAGTGCCAGCTCCTTGCTCACTGCATCACTCCTAGGAGGGATTTGTTGATATATTTAGCTAGTGATGTGTGTGAACACTCTAGGACCTCCGGGCACTTTTTTCCCTCTTTAGGAGGTTTTTTTTCCCCCGGCTTGTATATACACCTATTGCCCTAATGGGCTACTTATCTTTGTACATGCTCTAGTAATACATTCAATCTTGTGTGTTGTGCTCCAAGCTTCTTCTTCTTCCTTGTGCTATTCACGTGCTTCCATAGACATCTAACTCCAACATTCTTTACCACACGGAAGAATTCCGCTTCTAAAATAGGAGGAGCTCAGCATGCAACATAATTTTCTCATACACTGCGTGCAAAAAACCATCAATTTTGATTTTTAGATTCGTACAAGGAGGCATATTTTTGTAGAAGATTTTTATCCAGCGATGGAAATACCTAGGCTCTTTTGCTATACTGCCTGCAACTGAACTGTTTGAGGGAAATTATCTTCTAGAGATTTTGAGATGTAAAATTTGAAATACAAAGTTAAGAAAATGCTTTCACGAACACATGTAGTGTCCAAAGTTAGTGGCCGTCTAAAAAAGTTATTCTGAGGGATTCAAGATTGTAACCACAAGAGCAGTGTTACTAAAAAAGAGCACGATCACTCCGACCTTCGCTTCTACCACATCATACATACAAGGCTTGAGTAATGCTATGAGCATAAGAGAGGAAAGCAAATATCTCTTCAGATTAAATATCATTTCAACCATTATCTGTCACTAGCCATAAGGATGTAGACTGAGAAATGAAGACATTGAGAAATATTGGCAAGAAGACATTGAGATGAAAAATTGAAAGATTGTTCAATGGCAAGCATCTACTCCGGTACGATTGATCGACATTTTATGTGCAAGGACATTTCTCATCATCTGCGCAGCCAACTTGATGTTTTTCATCATCTATCCTAATGCGACGCTCGAGATTTTAGCAGAATCGACATTTTTTATGTCCAAGACTTTTCATCACCTATCGCAACAGAATCGACATTTCGTTTCAGCACTTCAAGGCGATTTTGTTTACCTCATCATTGACTAATATGTATCATCGAAGTCGTATTTTCTGACAAAACTATAAGAACAAGACTATTTCTACTTAAATCAACAGGACAAAGTAACCCATTTTCGGTCACTAATTGCATCGGATACTCAGTGAATCTAAAGCACTTTCAGATAAAATGCATTTCACAGTTCCTTGGCTCTACACTATCCTTTGGTTATTATACTACATATTAATAAGAGCTTCTCACAGCCATCTCATCCCGTAAACCATAAAAGTGGGTGACATGATGGATATGAACTTTGTGTATCTAAATGGATGACATGATGGATATGAGTTTTGTGTATCTAAATTTTGGTGGCATATACGAGCACTGTGATAGTGCATTTCTTGATATATTTTGGTAGTGACATGTGTGAACACAACAGGACTGGCGGGGCACTTTTTTCCTTGTTTACGAGGTCTTTTTCCCCCGGCTTATATATACACCTATAAACCTAACCGGTTACTTATCCTATGTTGTGCTCAAAGCTTCTTCTTCTCCCTTGTGATGTTCACTTGCTTCCGCAAATGTCTAACTCCAACAATTGGTATCAGATCAAGTCTCGGCTTCATCTAGTGTGTCGTCGACACCTCTCTGGTTAGAGTCACAGAATCGCACAGAATTTGGTGAGCATACTCAGGCTATTTCAGAGATCAAAACGTCTTCGCTTTGTGGTGCCAAAATTGGGATATGAGCATGTTTCGGCCTTCAAATGCACTATTGCAATGCTTATGTAGGCTATTTTGTCTTTTTGTGCCAAAGATATATATAGGTTTCGGTTTGCCACTCTGTTAAGCATTTTCAAATACATTCATTTTTCTACATCAGGGTATTCTAGTTAGTGTCCATGGCTGAAAGGAGTGATGTATTTCATATGTTGGTTGTTGAGGATAAGTTGGATGCTACAAATTACCCATTGTGGACTTATATGTTGCATCATGTATTGGTCGCAAACTATGGATATTTTGCATGTTGTTGGAAGACATCATGTTACACCTGTGAATACAGGTACTATAAGTATAGGTACTAAAGCTGATGTGGATGGTGTCAAAGATGGTGATATTCTGCAAATTCTTGTTCATGCTACATTTTCTACTGCATCTACAACAGAGAAAATTCATTGAGATGGCAGAGATGCTCACGCACATGCATTGATAGCCTTGTCTATCAAACATGCCATTATCCCTCACATTCACTCTTGTGGAGCAGCTAAGGATGCTTGGGATACACTTAGCACATTGTACCAGGCTAGGAATGAGGCTCTTGTTGCTTACCTCCAAAAACAGTTGGAGAGTGAGCACATGAACGAAGGTGATTCTATGGATAGTTTTTTGACAGAGATCAAGGATTTAAAGGAAACAATTTATTTCTATTGATAAAGTCCTTTTTGATAGTTCACTTATGTAGACTATTCTGAATGGTCTTCTCAAATCATATGAGATCAGTTTTGCTTCTACCCTTCATTTTCTGATGGAAGGCAATCCCAATGCCTTAACATTTGAAGAGTTATTTTCTATTCTATTTTAGGAACATCAGTCTAGGCAGAACATGTCTATTATGCATGTTGTAGATGAATCTTTCCTAGCTAGTCAGGAAGGCAAAGGAAAATGGAGTTCGTCTACTAGTAAACAGAAATCTGCTAATTCTGAACAATTGAAAAAGGAAGACAAAGATGAGAAGAAATAAAAAAACTAGAAATTATTTTGCAAATGATCGTGTCAAGAAGAGGTTTCCAAAACTGACTACCAAATAGGAAAGAAGAAAGAGGCCAGAATGGTTGTCGCAAGGGCCTATATACCAAAAACAGAGCCTCCTTATCTTGTGCAGGATGAAGAATGGGCATTTACTATTGTTTGTAATTTTGACCCATCTTTCATGAGTAGTGAATGTCTGTAGTACACTTAAATGTTTGGTATTTTGATAGTGGGGTGACCAAACATATTACCTGGCTGTGTAGTTTCTTCTCTTCACTTAAGCCAACCCCTACATGGAATACTGTAACATGTGCCAACAACTCCTCTTATCTTATTATGGGAGTTGGGAAGATCATTCTCACTACTACTGATGGTAGTTCTTTTACATTGTGAGATGCTTTATTTGTGCTAGGGATCAAGAAGAATCTTTTGTAAATTTTGACCTTAGCCAAGATTGGGTTGATTGTGAAATTTGTTGATGACAGATGTATTGTTCAAGTTCTATCAATGGCGATGTGATTATTGCTTCTGGCATTTTATCTCATAGGCTATATATATCTCATAGATTATAAAAAATCTTTGATTGATTCAGCATGTGCAATACACGATTCTCAGGCTATGTAAGATGCAAAGCTTTGGCATGCACGCTTTGGTCATCTAAATTTTGCTAGTTTGCTACACCTGTAAAAATTTGAAATGGTGTCCTCTTTGCCCAAACTTGAGGCACCCGGTAAACATGTTTGTGAAAGCTATGTTTTTGGCAAAATGCAACATTCATCCTTCCCAAAAGATGGTTCAATTTGGGCTACTAAAAAATTGGAGCTTGTAAATAGTGATGTCTATTGTCCTATGCAGACATCCTCTTTTAAAACTTATCTTTACTTTGTGACTTTCATTGATGATTTCTCCAGGCATGCATGGGTATATCCATTGAAACCAAAGTCCGATGTGTTCACATGCTTCAAATAATTTTTGGTTTTGTTTGAAAATCTGTCAGCATGTAAAATGGGCACCCTCCATTCTGATCAAGGCGGAAATATATGTCTTTTGACTCTAATGCATTTTTGGTTGAACATGGGATAAAACATCAGTGTATAGTGCCGTATACACCACAACATAATGAAGTCGGTGAATGAAAAAATAGGTCATGCATGGAGATCATGACATGTATAGTCAAGAGTCACAATTTACCACATAGTTTCTTGCTTGAGGTTGTAATGTGTGTAGCATATGTACTTAACAGGTGTCCCACTAAAGCACTACAGTATATCACTGCATATGAGGCTTGGCATGGTTGCAAGCCATCGGTTTCTCGTCTGCATGTTTTGGGTCGTTTGGCATATGCATTAGTGCCTAAACAACATCGTAGAAAATTGGATGATAAAGCACTAAAATGTATTTTCATTGGGTACAGTTCTGAAAGCAAAGGCTATCATCTGTATCATCCATAGACTGAACGCTTTCTGCTTAGTTGTGATGTTGTTTTTATGGAAGATGCTATTCAACCCTTACTTTCATGTACTATGGAGCCATCTGTTAGCTCCAATGACATGTGTGATACTTTGTTGCCTCTTTTTATAGCTCGATAGTCTAGTGGTGGTCCTAATGAGGCTTTTCAACCTTTGTAAGTCTCATGTGATGATGAATATCATTCCATTTCTGATGCAGATTTACATGATGCACTTGTTGATGAGAATGCTCATATTGAGAAGGCCAAAACTATCCCAAAATGGTTGGTGTGCAAACTTTGCTTGACGGAAAATAAGATTCACCTCTATCATAACCGTACTTGTTTAGGCTCTCATAGTACCCTTTTGCATTAGATTTCTATGATATGGCTGTATCTAGTCTCTGTGATGATATGAGCCTGTTTCATTTGATGAAGCATAAAATTCAAAAAATTGGATGAGTGTTATGCAATCTGAATATGATGTTTTAATGAAGAATGGTACCTAGTCTTTATGTGACTTGCCTCCTGGAAAGAATGCCAATGGCACTAAGTGGGTTTACAAGCTGAAGGGTATGCCTATTGGAATAGTTGAGAGGTATAAGGCTAGGCTTGTCGCAAAGGGTTATGAGCAAGAGAGAGGCATTGATTTTGATGAGACCTTTGCACCTACATGTTGTATGACTATTGTTCATAGAACCTATGCACTTGTAGCCCATCATGGTTGGAATGTACATCAATTGGACATTAAAATAGGAGTTCTGAATGGTGACTTGTATGAAGAAGTGTATGTTTTTCAACCCTATGCCTTTGTGCACAAAGGGCATGAAAATGAGGTTTGCACGTTAAAGAAGGCATTATATGGTTTAATGCAAGCAGCGCGTGCTTGTTATGAAAAGATACATGCCTATCTGATTGCACATAGTTTTGAAAACAATCCAACTAAAAGCACCTTATATGTTAAGTGTTCTAATGATCTGCTTCTTATCATTGTTCTCTATGTTGAAGGCATGCTACTCACTCATTGTATAGATAAGCATATTGCTGATTTAAAGGCTGATCTGCATGCCTCATTTGAAATGTCTAATTTGGGTCATTTACATCATTATTTAGGCATTCAGTTTATGTAACTTCATGGTGGAGTAGCTTTGTGTCCAAGGAAATATATTGACACATTATTGTAGCATTTTGGCCTTGAAGATTGTAAGCATTACGCAGGTAGATATTCAGTTTTTTGTCTCACAGATGAGCAAGTTTATGCAATGCCCACGTGTCAAGTATTGGTAGGTGGTTAAGCGCATCTTTCACTACTTGAGTGGTTCCCGGATCCTTGGATTGTTTTATCCCAAGGAGGGATCACTAACCGCCAAATTTCCATGCTTTTTTCTAACAGTTATTGGGATGGTTGCTATGACACTCATGTGTCCACTAGAGGTTTTTGCTTCATGCTTGGTAGCTCATGCATATCTTGGCTAAGCAAGAAGAAGCCAATTTGGGCCACTTCCAGTTGTGAAGCTAAGTATAGGGCATCTTTCACATCGATTGTTAAGTGTGTGTGGTTTAGATGCCTTATGGCTGATTGGGGTGTTGGTCAGTCTTCTACCACCATCATCTTCACTAAAGTCAGAGTGCATTGGCACTTGTGAGCAACCATGTGTTCCATGCTCACACTAAGCACATTGAGGTGCATTAATCATTCTATCAGGGAGAAGTTATCTGTTGGAGAGATAATCCTTGCATATGTTCCCATGAAGGAGAACGTTGTAGACGTTTTCATGATGGTTGTGCCTGGCGAGAAGTTTTAATCTTTCCGCAAAGCTTTGGGCTTACTTCCTTTTGTGGTTTGATTCCACATAGCTTGGCACTTCCTTATACATGAGTGTGATCTCCTTGTTCACCACATCACACCCAGGGGGGGTTTGTTGATATATTTTGGTTGTGATGTGTGTGAACATACTAGGACCATCGGGGCACTTTTTTCCCTCTTTAGGAGGTTTTGTTCCCCCGAGTTGTGTATATGGGTATAACCATAACATGTTACTTATCTTTTGTGCATTCTAGTATTAATTTATTCAATATTTGTGTGTTGTTCTCCCAACTTCTTCTTCTTCCTTGTGTTGTTTGCATGTTTCCGCAAACATTTAACTCCAATAGCATTCACATGCCAAAATGAGCTCATATCAAAATTTTATGCAACATAGAAAAGGTGATTTGAATGCGCAATGGATCTCACTATGCTTACCATTTTTTTGAGATTCTGAGATATGATGGAAGGGATGTTGAAGACACCGTGGATGAAGTGGCGACACCCAATTGTCGGAGTCTGAGGTCTATGAAAAGCACATGAACAACACAAGGAAAAAGAAGAAGCTTGGAGCACAACACAACACTTAATGAATTACCAAGTGAATGTATAAAGATATGTGACCCCTTATGATTATAGACATAGATAGAAGCCAAGGAAAACAGTCCTCCTAAAGGGAACAAAAAGAAAGTGTCAAAGAAATCCTAAGTGTATTCACACACATCAGTATGAAAACATATCACCAAAAAAAAGATAGTTGTGGTAGTTGATTGAGTTACCAAGATGGCACATTTCTTTCTTGTAAAAAATACTAATATTTCCTTGAATGTTGTAAAACTGTTTGTAAAAGAACTTTATTCACTACAAATTAATTTCTAATAAAGACTCTAGGTTCATATCAAGCTTCTAGGAATCAATAGTTGAATCAATTGGCACTCAACTGTACATGAGTATAACTTTCCATCGAGAGACTGATGGGGAAATGAAGAGGGTTAATAAGGTACTTGGAGATATGTTTCATATGTACCATCAATAGAAAGCTAGATATTTTCCCTTGATTGATGCAACATATAATAGTGCATATCAAGCATCTATAAAAATGATTCTTTTTGAGGCAATGTATAATTATAATTGTTTCATTTCATCTTCTATTTCTAATGTCCCAAATACATTAGAAGTATCTAAATAAGTTCTTTAGGAGATGGATGAAGAACTTGGGCAATTAAGCAATACATAAAAGAAGCACAAAAACGAAAAAATAAGTTCTAAGATTTGAAGAGAAATCCACTTGAATTTCAAATAAATGACATAGCATTTCTTAAGTTCACTCCTCAGTAATCTAATTTTCTGTTAGAGAAGGATCATAGACGGTATGCAAGTCCCTTTAGAGTCTTGAAAATGATTTGAACTCTTGTTTATTTGTTGGAATTTCCTTAACATTTAAATGTGCATCTTGTATTAAATATTATCTCACTTTAAAGATATGTACTTGATGCTTCTCATGTTTTGTAGGATAGCTATAAGTTTATAGATGATGACTCTTCCGAGCTTCATCTTGAAATAATATAAGATAGGAAGGGAAGACTACTTTGAAAACTATCTATACAATATATTTTGGCAAAAATCACATACATATCGACTTGAGGATTTGACACATTATTGTTCTTTCAAACTTTGGGGATATAGTTTCTCAACGGGGGGAGATTTGTTATGAGCCTTCCGGAAGTCAAGTGACTCATTTTGAACTTTCTATCATATATTGTGGATAAGTTTTAAATGAATGCTTGTTTTATGCATATAGAAAAAAGCAAGGAATGATAACTTTCTATTCTCTCTCTAAACATTGTTTATTTCATGTTTTTTGGTTGAAAATTGAACATAAAGTTGAAAGAATCACGTATATTTCTGTATGCGAGAAAGATAGAGCATGCATAGGAGAATAAAAGTGTCTCTCTAAACATTTTGTGTCTTATGCTTTAGGTATGTCATTTCCAGCTCAAGAGCTAGTTCATTGTAAAATAATGGCTTAATCATATTCTCTGTCTAGAATTTCTAAACATGAAGGGTTATAAAATAAGAATGGAGGCACATTTGGACCTAGGGCATCTATAACATCATTGTGCAGATTGAAGAACTTACCTTTGTTGCCTCTCATAAGCATTTTAGAGTTCTACATCTCTTTTTATTTATAAGGCATAGAATAGTATTGATTTTTCCAACACTTCACCACAAAGGAGTGGGCTTCTTTATTATTATTTCTATTCATGATTTTGATGCATATGTGTCCTCCGATATTGTGGATGTCAATTGATATATCTTCCTGTTGCTTTTTTTTACTTTTGATAGGTTTTGCTAAAAAAGGTAGTTGACCACTAAAATGCATGATCTTTTTGAGAATTTTACATGTAACACTTGAAGAATCAACTTCTACTAAATTTGGTCCATCTTGCATTTCCATGAGGAGAGAGGATCAAATCTATTTCAGAAGCATTTCTCTCTCATGCAAGAGAAGGTAGAAAATTAGAGAATTACCATGTGATTGTGATTAAGAGTGAGATTGTGAGTGATATTATGAGTGGGAGTGAGATTGAGAGTGTGAGTGTGACTGAGATTGAGATAGTAGGGGTTGTTCACAAGGTCAAGGGCTCATCACAAAGCTATTTTGAAAAGCTATTGTATCTGATCTTCTATTTCTCTACATCACATGTGACCTACTTAAACAAAGAAAAGGGGAAGGGGGGGCGGGGGATTTTACAATCCTGAATCCCACTTTCAAGATATTTAGGAGACTTCTCAATAAACCACTCTTTTTTGGGATTTTCAAAGTTTTCCGCAAACTTCTCTTTCAAGATCTCCCATAGACCCTTCCTTATGATCATGTTTCTGCATAGATGAACAACCAATAGCTTCACCAAGCTAGGCTTGCTTCCAATTAATGATGAGGGATCAAAATTAGAATCTTACGAAGAGTAAGCCAAATTTGATAGCTCTTGGTGCAGGAGAGGAGGAGTTGAACTCGATTGTCTCTCCCATTCGTGCATCTTTTACACCATCTTGCTAGCCTTGAAATTAGTACACATACCTCTATGGAGAATTCGGCACATCAGAACACCTTTTTTGATTCTTAATGAAGGGGTGCCATAGATCTACAAACTTGCATTCACAATGCATCCAAGACCCATTAACACACCACCTTTTATAAAGCATCTTCTGGAAGTCGAAGTTCCACTTGAGTCTTGATGGATGCAACATATTATTACTATTAATTCATCGTAGAATTTACAAGGCATGACAACTCCTTGCCAACAAAGAGACCCATCTACATGTCATGGTCTAGGCATCAATTCTACATATTATCTAGCCCCACTCCTCTAATTCAACTTTGTCGTTCGAATCAGTATCTTCATGTCTGATTCAATGCTTTCTATCCTCTTTCCAAAGGTGGTTCTACATATGAAAGCCTTTGTTCCAAAGCCGTTTGGCACGTTTGAAGGTGGCTCACCTCCACATATTAATGCCAAGAATAGGAAACTAGATGTAATCATTTTTTTCTTATGCTAACCACGCACCAATCATTCCTCACAATGCGAAACGGCTTCATATTGTTCAATCCCTTCCAAAGTGAATGCAGAAGATTTGAGTTCTACGTGTGGACAAAGTTAATCGGCACACATAATTATAGATATTTGAGTGCTAGTTGTAAAGACAGTTGATGGAAGGCACACAATGACAGTTATTTTGAGCACATGTGAGGTTGAAGGGACCTCGAGAATCCAACTTCCATCTATTTCAATCAATCCGTGTCAAAGTTAAAAGTTATAAAAATATGACATATGTGAGACTGAACGAACAGTTTAAACCAGCTTGTTGGATTGATTCGCATTATTCATAACTGAATGATGTGGATAGCTTCGCTTGTCATGATGTACAACAAGACTCGTTCGATATAGACATAACAGAAAGAGATGGAAGCTGGAACAGAGTAGTAATGTGGGTTCCGAGTTCTAAAGTAGTGCAAAGTTCCGCTTTTTGAGCAGAACTTTGGAAGACTGTGTTCTTTGGGACTCTGGGAAGATGATGGAGTTAGGAAGAGAAAATGGTTGGACCATGACCAAATTGGCACATGCGTATTTCAGGCTGCTCTCTTCACTGTCGGGAGTCGGTGCCAGAGCCCTGAAAGGTTTCTAAGACATCTGCAAAGTTTATTTCCGAGTGCACGTGCAATATTTTTCGTGACGGAATTTGGACACATTATAACACTGGAGAAGATGCAAGGTTGAGGCACTTCTGTGCAGCAGAAGCGCAGATTTCCTAATCCATTACGTTGCCTCCGTCTTTCCTCGCACGTCCTCTGTGATTTCAGAGAGAGAGAGAGAGAGAGAGAGAGAGAGAGAGAGAGAGAGAGAGGAGAGAGAGAGAGAGAGAGAGAGAGAGAGAGAGAGAGAGAGAGAGAGAGAGAGAGAGAGAGAGAGCTAAACGAGGTTTTTGATTTGGGCATCGAATTCCTTATGGGTAATTGTTTGGTCTGTAGCTCTGATCCATACCTTTATGCTCATCACATGGCAATCTCGTCCATCACAACTAGGACTCAGCCAGTAAAGGTTTGATAAGTAAGAAGATGTAGGTTCTATAATATTTTGACCATTGGGAAGGTTTTTCTTATGCTCTGGAGGAGGTAAACAATGTTGCACTACAGGGAAGTACCATAGGATTTTCATCAACTACGGCACGATATTATTCGCTTAGAATTGCTGCCACCATGTCGTCTACTGATAGTGATCGGGGCTAGGAAAACGACAACATTGGGTTGTCCATGTACTTGCAGGATTGTTGCCATACTTGCAGGAAGTGTTGCCCATGTACTTGCAGGATTGTTGCCATACTTTCCTCGATAGATTAAAAATTACCAAGTACAACTCCTTTGAAAAATGTGAAGCATAAAAACTACATGCCTTTGAGAAATCTGAAGGAATAACAAGTATATTCCTTTGAAAAAATGTAAAGGCTTAGAGTTTCAAACATTACTCAAGCATGATGGGCAGGACAATTAGCTTCGTCGAAGATGGTATTCAATTTCTTGTCACCCACTTACTACATGCCTTTGAAAAAAGTGTAGAAGAACCCAACAAGTACATTTCCTTCGAAAAATGTAAAGGCATGGAGTCTCAACTTTCTTTGTATTATGGTAATGCAGTCTGATTTGTATGCCTTCCCTGAAAATGCCCTCTCTAATCATCCTCTATCTAATCCTTTTTTCCGCCCTTTTTGTAGAGATAGATCCTATGTAGAATGGTAGGAGGCCTCCTCCACTCTTAAGGATCCACTTTGGTTTGAACTTGTTGTTTTTTTAAAACGACGAACTCTCTTTAAAATGTCAAAAAAAGAGGGGGGGGGGGGGGGGGGGGGGGGGGGGGGGGGGGGGGGGGGGGGGGGGGGGGGGGGGGGGGGGGGGGGGGGGGGGGGGGGGGGGGGGGGGGGGGGGGGGGGGGGGGGGGGGGGGGGGGGGGGGGGGGGGGGGGGGGGGGGGGGGGGGGGGGGGGGGGGGGGGGGGGGGGGGGGGGAGGGGGGGGGGGGGGGGGGGGGGGGGGGGGGGGGGGGGGGGGGGGGGGGGG
>MU264683.1:0-15000 GCA_020310875.1 Ceratopteris richardii
AAAGCTAAAGTTCCTCTTTTTTTAGCAAATTTTACGGAAATATTTTTCACCATGTTTTTGTTTTGTCGATTTGCTTTTAGAAGATTAAATTGTGGTCGTTGGATCAAGTCCTCTAAATCTTGGTCAAGTGTCCACTTTAAAGTTGGCTTTTTATTGATATTTTAACGAAACTTTGATTATGACCAAAAAATTAGGGTTTAACATTTGACCCTCAAGATCTCATGCAAATGCTATGTACCATATATCATTGAATTGCTCTTGAAGAATACTTTCCAAGTATGCAATAATAAATCCCTAGAATTTTTGACACCTTTGACCAGCCTTTGACCACCTGTTGACTTTTCAAAGTCTGCAAGTTTCTTGAATTTTATGCACATGCTTGTGGAAGGTTGGTTGCTATTTTCCAACAACTATGCTAGGCAATCATCACGGGGAACCAATTTTGGGCAGCCAACGTTTCCATAGATTGGACGAGCACCAATCTAGGGTGACTACCAATTCATGAGATAGGCAACCACTTTGTCTTACATGGGCGGCCAACTTTTGATATTGAGATAAGTAGGGGACCAACATTTTGGGACTTCGATGACGATCAATCTTGAGACGTGGGCGGCCACCAACCTTGAAACTTGGGAGACGAACTACTTTTAGACTTGGGTAAATCAACGAAGGCTTGGCTAAGGTGACTACCATGTATACCCACCATGGGATTTACAAATCTCAAAGGCCTTGTGTTTTTAACATTGGAGGGTGTTTCCTATTTTCAAGCATAGGTGGTTATATTTGTAAGTACACCTCTAGGACCTTGATCCTTGGTAGTTGATAGACACACCTTCATGCCAATTTCGATGTTTTGATTTACATGGGTCTCTTTTCAAGTGGTGGGGCTCACATATTTCAAGTTTAAGGGTCTAAACATCTTCATGTGATTGTTTATAATCGTTAATGCACAAGTTTTATGTTTTGCATCCATATCATGCCGGCCATTTCAAGGTCTAGTGATCATCTTCTACTTTTGTAGTCCTTTTATTCTTCTGCCCCTATGTTTAGGCGAGAGTATGAATGTTTCAATTGCATCAATACTACAACCTCCTGAAGGAGGTCACAAAATCGTATTTCTATAGAACTTTCACTATGAGATTATAAACAAAACTTAAAGCCTACTTAATAAGAACTATTACTCAATAACTTCGGATACATGGAATCTTTAAGGAAAGTGAGGTCTATTAAGCTCTCTTTAGCTTGAGATGAATTAACAAAGGGTCACATCAGGTCTTTGAAACCTTATCATGAAGCTTTGAGTATCCTCAATTGATTTATATGAGCATAAAATCCTTTCAAAAATCTATTCACTAAATGTTGAATTGCATATTGTAACTATTAAGCCTCGAGATTAATTTTCAACTATTATAGCTAAGTTTGATTATAATTAAAAAAAGAAGCTTATGCTTTGTGATAGTAAGGTATGTGCTGAAGATAAAGCCATTAGAATCCTTAACAAGCTTTGGGACTCTTATGAAACCTTTGTCCTTGCACAATCGTGATAAAGTGCTTGCTTAGGAGGAAGCGTACTAATTACTTCCCTTTCACCATTCTATAATCAAGTGACACAAGGCAAATGCATCAGTTATGGAAGCCATTCACCCCCTTTCGAAATTCCAAGTCTTCACACCACAAGAGCAATCCCAACTCATCTTCTTAGAGGTCCCAAAAAAGGCCTTTACGCGTAAGTATTGTGGCAACTTTGATCTAGAGAAGCTCTACTATAAGAAAAAAGGATCAAGACTCTTAAGTCTAGCAATATGAAGTCCACTAAAACATCAATCTCCTCAATTGTCTATCTTGTTTGAAGATAAAGCTTTGGTACCCTCCAATTCATTCAAGGATTGCATTTTAGATAGTACTTCTACTTTTATATGTTTGAAGATAAAGGTGATGTTTTGAACTTAGAAGATTATCAAGGTCAAGTCTACCTATAAGTCAATAAGAGTGTCGAAATCTAAGGCAATGGAAAAGTATGCATAACCAATTTAGGGTGAATCAAGACCTTCAGCAATGTGGTCTATGTTCCAGGGTTTTGCAAGAACCTACTTTTCGTGAATGTTATCACTAGCAAACAAAAACAGCTAGCTCTTTTTATACCAAGTGAATCAAAGCATTGGATCCAGCACTAACCAAGTGATAGCACTTGGATTTTAGGAGAAGGGATTTTAAAGTCTCTCTTGTTTCTTCATAAAAGGAGCCCTCAGCCCATTCAATGTTACGACATGAAAGGCTCAAAGACAATAGGTTAAATAGACTCTTTGGCCAAACGAGTTATGTGCTCTGGGACAAAGTCTTATTGATAAGTTATTTTTAAGTTTTTTGGGCTTGTTCACACGTGTCAAGCAGTCAAAAGTCATAAAATCATGTAAATGCCTAGCTTTAACTCCCTAATGTGGGATCCGAGAAATATAATAAAAATACGTGTGAATAGCTCACTTCAATGTACGCAGAGAGGCAGATAGCGTTTATCTCCAACAGCCTTCCATTTAAGAGGTTCCATTGAGCTAAGCAACTCCCAGTCTCCCACCATTTGTATATATAACTGATTTTGTGCCTTTGGTAGACACCCAATGAGAGAATCCGTAGGATTTTCCAATGTATTAACCTTGATCAATGTGATGAGGCCATCATCTAACAGCTCTCTTATGAAGTTGTATCTCACATCAATATGCTTTGTGCGAGCATGGAACATGGCATTCTCGGCAGACACATGGCAGTTTGGCTAACAAAACCGACAAGGCAAACCAAACTCACTGCATAGGCATGCTAACCATATTGTTTCCTTGGAGGTCTTTGTAGCACCATGAAACAGCACCACCTGCAAGAGTGTTACACATAACCACTTGTGGACTTGTAAGTGTCCATATCTCCTGCCATGTCTGAGGCACAGAATCCTCTCAATTCGAATGGACCCTTCCCATAACAAAGGCATTAACATTTGGTCCCTTTCAAGTATCTTGAGAGTCGAGATGGACTTGATTGCCTCCCAGCAAGCTTTGCCAGGATTAACCATGAACTTGCCAACAACACTGGTTGCATGGGCGATGTCCACCTAGTGAGAACCATGGCATACATAAGTGAGCTACAAGCTGGTGTGTATGGAACACTCTTTATTTACTTGGCTACATTATCATCTTTGGGACAGTCATCCTTGGAAAGCTTAACATGTGGCTGCAATGGCACCCCAAAAGGCTTAGCATAAGCCATGTTGAATCTGTCCACTTCTTTTTCAATGTGTTTTACTTGGAATACATGCAAAGTATGCTGCTGCCTATCCTTTTTATTTGCATATTAAGTATATGCTCTGGTTCCCCAAGGTCCTTCATTGGGAAACTACTGTTCAGTGCTCTTTTTCTTCCAGCGAGCAGCATATCATCAACACACAACACATGGATGATTGGGCTGCCATTTACATCCTTCGTTCTGTACAAACAATGATGTGCATGGCCTCTTTTGGGCCCATGTTTGCGCATAAATGCATCTGACTTCTTGTACCATTGCCTAGGCGCTCGTCTCAGCCCATTCAAGCTCCTTTTCAATTTGCATGCAAGATTCTCGTTCCCAAGGATGACATATTTCTTTGGCTCTTTCATGTAGAGCTCTTCATGCAAATCACCATGCAATAATGTTATTTCGACATCCATTTGGAATAGCTTCAAGTCAAGTGCTGCTGCTAGAGCAAACAACACACATAATGTGATCATTTTGACCATAGCGGAGAACACCTTTTGGAAATCAATGCCCTCCCTTTGGGTATATCCCTTTTGCAGCCAGCCTTGCCTTGTACTTAGGTTTGCCATCAACAGTTTTAATTTTATATACCCATTTGTTAGGAATAGCCTCGGCATCCAACTAGAGTGGTTCTGTTGAAGACCTTGGTAGTGTCTTCTCGATCCAGTTTTTCACCATAAAGTCACTTGGTACATAAGAATGTAGTGCTGTTAATGTTTTAGCTCTACCATATAGTCCTTGAAAAGATTCACCTAGTTGGAGTCACATATTTTCCAGCTTATCGAAGGCACATTCACGTGGCCAAAGGTATGATGGAAGGCCAGTCCTTACAAGCGGTGAAGTGCTTATCCTCACATTGGCTATACAGCTTTTCAGCAAGCCCTTCCAATGTTGACTGAAATAGTGTGAGCAATGCATCATCTGTGTGTTGCAGTCCTGTTCCTTGAAATGGTGAAATTAACTTCCGTACATGCTCATCGGCATCACCACACAGAAGTCCCCTAAATGTAGGTAACTTTATACTGAATCTCGACAACAAATCTGTTAAATCTTCCATGGTGGATTGTAATTATTTCAAGGAAATGTTTGACACAAAGTCTTGATTAGTGTATCCTAAATTTTGCAAGTGCAGTGTTCCTGCAAGCTCATGTATTTCCCTTCCACTATCATTTGGACTATCCTTGTGCCACAAGTCAAGCAATGTTTTCATTGGTGAAGGGGCAGAGGGATTTGGAGGCAAGATAGAACAAGCATTTTCTCCACTCATAGCTTTTAACGGCCTCCTCAAACGGACGAGCCTTTTCTCCTTGGTCAAGTATGTGTCGGATCAAGTCTATGACACGCCTAAGTAGTGGCTTGAGTCTCACAAAGTGATAGAAGAGGCCTTAAAGTGAAGACAATGTAAAGTTCACTTGTGAACTACCTCTTGTAACTTTTGAAGCCTTTACTTGATGTGAAAGTGAAAGAATCTAAAGTGGTTGAGTCCACTTGATCAAAAGAGGAAAGAGAAGCCACGAATTCGTGATTGAAGGTAGTTGGAGAATCAAATCAATCACTAATAGATTGGAGAGTGATTGTAGGAAGTTATGCTCCCAAGATCAACTATAAATACATGGCAGTTTTAGTTGTGGAAATAAGAACTCCATGAGCTCAGCTTTATGCCATATCAAGGTGTGGTTTCAAGGCACACATATGTATCAGTAAGTCCATTGTAGTCTACAATCAATATACTTTTATTTTCATGATCATTTGAGTTGTTATTTTCATGTTCTTGTGAAGTGTATTGTTCACTGCCATATCTCTCAGTTTTCTCAGTCATATATTGCAGAGATGATTTCTCTGAACTTGGTGCATCATTTTTCAGTGATTTAACTTGGAAAAGTTAGCTCTTTAAGTCTACTATCTGCTCACCAATTTCATTGTAATTGGATGTTTCAATCGTGAGATATGATCATTTGAAATCACCTCATTTTCTACTTCTCTGTGAGCACTCTCTCATAAGAGTCATTTTGTCAGAGCTCTTTCGCAGTGTGTACTTCACCATTTTTCATGATTCAAAGCTTGTTAGAATCATCATATTGTCTAGTATATGTGTTCAAAATTTCATAAGCATTGGATTCTTGAATCTTGAGATATTGTCATTTTTCTGCTCACGGGTCTGAGTACTGTTCGGCCCGGGTCTGAGTATTGTTCAGCCCAGGAAAATCGGGGTCATGCTACCATTTGCTAAACATCTTTCTCCTTGTGTAGTCCATCATTTTTGTTGAAATAACTCTTGATTGTTAGCTTACTAAGCTAAGCTAATAAGAGTTCCGCAAAAGGAATTAAGTTAATTGCTGCTATGGCCAGAGAATTGTTCAAAACTTTAGAGAGGTGCCCACCATATATCTCTGGAGTCCATTTGGTTGGTGTAGTCCATTTGGCTGGTGTGGTGTATAAACATAAATAGCAAGTTTTTTGCTCTTGAATTTACTCCAACTTATCTGTTTTGATTCAACTTTTTGAGAGTGATCTTCCAAGGTACATAGGGTGTCTTATACATCCTTTGACAAGCTAAAAGTGCGCACCATATATCTCTGGAGTCCATTTGGCTAGTGTAGTGCAAAGTTTTTGCAGCACCACTTCGTCTTCTTAAACTACAAACCCATCTCTTCACAGTGGTATCAGAGCAAGGTTGGACAACATGGCAGATGGATTTCCTTCATCAATTGACAAATTGGATAGAGGTAACTATTCAGCTTGGTCATTAAGGATGGAAGCTTATCTTCAAGGAAGGAATTTGTATGGTTATATAGCTGGAGATGAAGTTATGCCAAGTTTCAAGAACAAAGGTCAACCAAAACAAGAAGAGGAAGAAAGATTGAGCACGTGGTGCTCCAAGGATGCATTTGCAAGGTCTTATGTCCTCAACTCTATCTCAGATTTTTTGTTTCCTCACATTAGAAGTTGTAAAACATCTTAGGAAGTGTGGAATGCACTTGAAGCCTTCTTCTCTTCAAGTACAAAGGCCAGGAAGCATCAACTATGGCTAGACTTCATAACTCTCAAGAAAGCTCCCAAACAAAATGTGACTGATTTTGGCTTGAAGAAAGATGACGAGTGGGAAGCATTCACCACAGCTATGGATCTATACATGGATATGCATGTACCAGATTTCAACACTCATAGGACAACTACTTACTCAAGAGGCAAAGCTTATCAAGAATGGAGAAAGCTCCAAAGGTAATCAATCTTCAGCTTTGTATATTGATAAAAGCAAGTCCAAAGAAAACAAAAGAAGAGGAAATAAAGTGGATGATGAGGCAGGTACACATCAAGCTAACTATGCAGGTAGAGGAAGACATGGTAGAGGTAGAGGCAGAGGAGGAAGACAAGGCAGGGGGAGATCCCAAGACTCTAATTCATGCTCTATTTGTGGATTAACTAATCATATAACTGAAAATTGTTTTAGGAACTCCAGGAATCAAAGAGGAAGAGGCTACAATAGAGGAAGTTATGGCTACTCAAGAGGAAAGTTCAACAATTACCATGGCAACCACAACAATTACAACCATTCAAACTATCAAGGAGGCAATAGGGGAAGAAGAGACTTGAATAACTATATAGAAGACTCAAATCAAGAGGACTCATTGCCAATCATGAATATGGCCATGCCATAAGGTAAATCTGATGAGCATGTTTTCTACATAGATTTAGGTTGTTCAAATCATGTGGCAAGAAATGTGGCCCTCCTATCAGATTTAGAAGATCCAAGGAACAAGCATGAGGTACAAACAGGAGATGATACAAGACAGCTTGTGGAGAAAATAGGAAATGTCAAAGCACCTGATGGAAACATCAACTTACTCAGTAAGGTTCTCTATGTCCCTACCATTACAAAGAATTTGGTAAGTGTTGGGCAGACAGTAGAGAAAGGGTTGCAAGTCAGGTTCACAAAAGCAGGAGCATTTGTTGAAGATCCAAATCAAGGATTCCAGAGGATTGCAAAAGGTGCAAAGACAAGTAGATTGTTCACATTTGAATTACAAGACACTAGAAACATTGCTCTCTTTAATTATGGTAGTCAGACACTCACAGAATTGGAAGTATGGCACAAAAGGTTAGCACATATTGGTGAAAGATCATTAAAGCAAATTTGCAGGGACCAAAGTGTACTTGGACTCCTTAACTTGTCAAAACAACACATGATTTATAAGTGTAGTGCATGTCAATTTGGAAAGTCTCACAGGTTACCATTCCATTCATGAAGAAAGGATATATGCATGGAGATCTCTTGGAGTTGGTTCATACAGATGTATGGGGACCTAGCAAGGATGCTTCAATATCTGGATCAAGGTATTATGTCTCCTTCATTGATGATTGCAGTAGGTGGACTATACTATACTTTATGAAACACAAAGATGAAGTCTTTACATGCTTCAAAAGATATTTGGCTCTTGTGGAGAATCAAACAGGTAAAACACTAAAAAGGCTAAGGTCAGATGGAGGGGGAGAATACTTCTCCCATGAATTTGACTCCTTTCTTCAATAAAGAGGAATCAAAAGAGAGATCACTACAAGGTACACTCTTGAGCAAAATGGAGTGGCAGAAAGAAGGAATAGGACAATTGTTGAAGCTGTAAGATCCATGCTAAATGAAGCACTTACCTAATTACTTAGGGGCTGAGGCTGTATCCAGAGCCACTTATTTGATTAACAGGTTACCTTCAAAATCACTTGATGGCATGACACCGTATGAGGCTTGGAATGGAAGAAGACCAAGCTTGGATGATTGTCAGATTTTTGGATGTGTTGCTTTTGCTCATGTTCCTTCACAGGTTAGAGGCAAAATGGATCCCAAAGCAGAAAAGTGTGTATTCATTGGATATGACAACAATCAAAAGGGCTACAGATTATACAACCCAACAACCAAAGGATTCTTGGTGAGTAGAGATGTAGTATTTGATGAGAATAGTTCTTGGTATGAAGATTCATGTAGAAAAGTCAACCTACTTTATGATCTTGAAGAAGATTTTCCAAAAATTGTTAAGGATAATTCTTCTAAAGTTGAAGAGTAGGATACCTCTGAAGATGATGAAGCAACTCAGTATGAAAAAATCAAAATGTGGAAGTCTAAAGGTAAAAAAATGCAGGAACTTTGACAAGAGGCAGAAGCATCACATCATGGCCTAAGAAGGTCCATGAGGGAGAAAAGAAAGCCAGAAAGGTATGGGTTTGATACTTCTCTAGTCACTAAACATTCAATCTATCTAGCACAGGACATAAATCAAGAGGAACCTTCAACATTTGAGGAAGCAAAGAAGAAATCAGAATGGAGGCATGCAATCGAAGAAGAAATTGAAGCTCTTGAGGAGAATAACACTTGGGAATTGGTTCCCAAATCTCCATCAATGAAAGTGATAGGCTCAAGGTGGATCTACAAATTGAAGAAGTCAGATGGAATCATTAATAGGTATAAGGCAAGGTTTGTAGCAAAAGGCTTTGCACAAACTCAGGGAATTGATTATGAGGAGACCTTCTCTCTTGTGGCAAAGATGCCTACTATTAGGGTTTTGCTTAGTATTGCCTCTTCCAAGAATTAGAAGATACTTCAATTGGATGTAAAAAATGCATTTCTTAATGGATGGATAACAGAAGAGGTATATATGGCACAACCACCTAGTTTTGAGAATCACATATATCCTGATTGTGTGTAAACTTAATAAAGCTTTTTTTTTATTCAAACAAGCCCGAAGGGCTTGGAATCACAGGCTTGTCTCATTCTTGTAGTTCAAAGGATTTCAACTTAGCAAGGCAGATCCATCACTATTCATAAAAAGAACTAATTCTGAAGTCATCTATTTGTGTGTGTATGTAGATGATATTATACTTACAGGAAATGATACAGATGGCATGAAGAGAATCAAAGGACAGATTAGAGAAGAATTAAAGATAAGTGATTTGGGTTCACTTACCTACTTCCTAGGATTGGAAGTTGTCTACAAAGATCATGGTTTGTTTCTTACTCAAAGAAAGTACATTAAAAACATGTTGGCAAAATTCAAGATGCAGGATTGCAGGATTGCAAGTACTCCAATGGAGGTTATTCATAAACTGAGCTCACATGAAGGTGAAATCATAGAAGATGTGAGAGGTTATCAAAGCCTTGTGGGTAGTTTGAACTATGCCACATTGACAAGGGTTAATATATGTTATAGTGTGAGTGTGCTAAGTCAATTTATGCACACACCCAAGAAACCTCACATGGAGGCTTCCAAGAGGATACTTAGATATCTCAAAGAAACCATGAATGAGGGGTTATATTACCCTTATGTATCTGATTTAAGTTTGAAATTGTTCTCTGATGCAGATTGGACTGGCTCCAAGGAAGGCAGAAGGAACGCCTCAGGTTATATTACCTTTGCAGGTTCAAAACTTGTTTCATGGTCATCCAACAAGCAGCCCACAGTTTCTCTCTTTTCTACTGAAGCTGAATACAGAGGTCTTGCCATAGCTACTCAAGAAGCTATGTGGATGAAGACACTATTCACAGATCTTGGTTTGGAGATTGGAACTTCAAATATTTTTTGTGACAATATGAGCTTTATTCACTTACCTGGTAATCCAATTTTTCATGCAAGGACTAAACATATTGAAGTTCATTATCACTATGTAAGAGAGAAGATTGTGAGCAAGGAGATTCAAATATCATATGTGTCCACTCATCAACAATGTGCAGATATTCTAACCAAAGCATTGGATGGTACAAAGCTTAGCAAATTCAAAGCCATGATTGATTTGCAAGTAATCTTGGAAGATTGAAGACCTCAAGCATACTTGGCTTGAGGGGGAACTGTTGGAGCAAGTCTATGACAAGCCTAAGTATTGGCTTGAGTCTCACAAAGTGATAGAAGAAGCTTTAAAGTGAAGAGAATGTAAAGTTCACTTCTGAAGTACCTCTTGTAACTTTTGAAGCTTTTACTTGATGTAAAAGTGAAAGAATCTAAAGTGGTCGAGTCCACTTGATCAAAAGAGGAAAAAGAAGCCATGAATTCGTGATTGAAAGTAGTTGGAGAATCAAATCAATCACTAATAGATTGGAGAGTGATTGTAGGAAGTTAGGCTCCCAAGAGCAATTTTAGTCGTGGAAAAAAGACCTCCATGAGCTTTATGCATTATCAAGGTGTGGTTTCAAGGCACACATATGTATCAGTAAGTCCATTGTATTTTACAATCAATATACTTACATTTTCATGATCATTTGAGTTCATATTTTCATGTTCTTGTGAAGTGTACTGTTCACTGTCATATCTCTCAGTTTTCTCAGTCAGATTGCACAGATGATTTCTTTGAGCTTGGTGCATCATTTTCAGTGATTTAACTTGCTAAAAGTAGCTCTCTAAGTCTACTGTATGCTCACCAATTTTCATTGTAATTGGATGTTTCAATCGTGAGATATGATGATTAGAAGTCAACTTTGTCACCTCATTTTCTACTTCTCTGTCACCACTCTCTTAGAACAGTCATTTTGTCAGAGCTATTTCTCAGTGTGTACTTCACCATTTTCCATGATTCAAAGCTTGTTAGAATCATCATACTATCTAGTATATGGCTACAAAATTTCATAAGCATTGGATTCTTGAATCTTGAGATATTGTCATTTTTCTGCTCACGGGTTTGAGTACTGTTCAGCTTGGGAAAATCGGGGTCATGCTACCACTTGCTAAACACCTTTCTCCTTGTGTAGTCCAGCATTTTTGTTGAAATAACTCTTGATTGTTAGCTTACCAAGCTACTAAGAGTTCTCCAAAAGGAATTAAGATGATTGCTGCTGTGGCCAGAGCTTTGAACAGTGTATGAACATAAATAGCAAGTTTTTTGCTCTTGAATCTACTGCAACTTATCTGTTTTGATTCAACTTTTTGAGAGTGATCTTCCAAGGTACATAGGGTGTCTAATACATCCTTTGGCAAACTAAAAGGGCCCACCACATATCTCTGGAGTCCATTTGATTGCTGTAGTGCAAAGTTTTTGCAGCCGCACTTCATCTTCTTCAACTACAAATCCATCTCTTCACAGTATGGACCAAAGACCTATGCCCAATGCCCAAATATTTCCTTGTATGTCTGATGTTTACTGCTCATTTTCCATAGGCTCTTTTCCTCTAGTAGGCTTGGACAAGCTCAGCAACTTTTTTGACTTGTACGAGTTGACTTGTACAAGAAGTTGTTTGAAAGGTTGTCAAGGAAAGTTGCAAGAGGAGAAGTTGCCCTTGGTTCTTGTGATTGGATGAGTTGACTTGTACAAGTTGTCCTTGGACAGGGATCCAAGGAAAGTTGCAAGCCGACAAGTTGTACTTGGACTAGTTGTGCTTGGACAAGTTATCAAGGACGAGTTACACTTGGGTAAGATGTGGAGGTTGACTTGTCACTTGGATGACAATAACGAGTAGAGTATTCCCCACATATGTCCTTACCTCTGCACAAAATATGGAAGCATGTTAAACTGTACTTGTGGGTATGGAGAGCTGCAAATTGTGGATGGAGTTATCCTTGGACCAAGCAACTCCATGACACACCTGTGTTAGTTGCCCTGCAATCTCAAAGTACAACTTGACTACAACGATTCCAAGAGGTAACGTTACTAGTTCCTCTATCCAAGAGAGAATGATTCAGTGCCAGAAAAACTCCACTCCCAGATGTTTAGAAAGATTAGAGTAAGGAGCAAGTTTGATTAAAAAAAAAAAATGGACGTGCAGGTTTTCTTCTTTGGTATTTTGTTTTTTCTAGTGGCTGCAAGATGCCTAATCTGATGTGTGTATCACGTTATTATGCAAATAGATTCTGCAGTAGTTGTTCTCTTGTTATGGCACTCATTTATAACTGTTTGGTTATGTGATTGGATCCGAACTTTTGGTATTTTGTATGCAGGAAAGTTCTATCATGTGTTGCATGTGGCCGTCTGAAGACAGCATTCCAGTTTGCTTCCCGGAGTGGAAGCATAGCAGATGTGCAATACGTGTCTGACCAGGTAACCTCAACCTGATATTTGTAAATGGGTTTGTTCAGAAGTTTGAATGTTTACGCCAAATTTCTGCAGATCTGCTCGGATATCTTATTTCCCCACTTTGTATCACCTCTAAAATATCTTGATGACTGCTTATAGACCTAGCTTTGAACAATATGCTTCAGCACTGGGTTTTTAAATGGGGTTGTTTCCTCAAGTTTGAATGTCTGTGCCAAATGCTCTGCAGATTCGCCCTCATATCCTACTCCCATGCATTGTGTAATCTCTAATAGATAGTTTTGGTTGCCAAACTTCAGATTTTATAAAAAAAGTATGTTTTGCAGATCTCTGAGTAGCTTTTTCAAAGTGTTTGCACACACATTTTGTTCCTCGTTGGTAGGCCACAAACCTCGTTACTCTTCCAAGTTAAGATTCACCTTACAAGCGTGTACTAGTACACACTGTCCACATGGAAGCTGGCTGGCCTGCATTATGCATCTCACGTATTATGTATCTTTGTACCTGCCAAGTTCCAATAGTAGTATCATTCATGGCTCAACGATGAACATTGATACATTGACAATGCACTCTACTATGTAGTACAGTGTAGGATGTACTATGCTGCCATGGCCCACCAATACATGTGAAATACATATATGATGTCATGAATGTGATCATTTAGTACTATGCTACCATCAGTATATGTGAAATAATACTACATAGTACAATACTACAATATGAATGACAAATGTCTAATGATATGTGTTGTACAATGGACAATACATTTTGCAACAATTTGTCATTCACATTGTAGTATTGTATTATGTAGCAGAATAATTTACTTCACATAATCCAATTCACTATATATATTATATGCATGCACATACATATATGCACGCACGCGCGTGTGCGCACACCGTACCATACTGTACCGAACCCCCCCTCCACGCACCATCGCGAACCATTCACGTATTGTACGTACTGTACCAAATATATCATACTACCTTGCCAGTGTGCCACTAGTTAGGAAAATGTGAAAGAACTCTATCTAATGCCGTACATGAGTTGTTTAAATTCAGTGTCAGTCTCTGGAGGGTATACGAACAAGGAGCCCTACAGGAGCAACATAACGTAATGCTGATTATCATAGTGAAACTTGTGCACAATTCACTATTTTTGTTTTCCAGAGAAAATCTGTCTATCAATATTGACTTTCCTTGTAATCGACTGTATCAAAACTTCATTGAGATGATTGCTGTAAAATTGAACATATGTGCACTGCATTCAAAAATGCTATAAGCTGCACAAAGTGAGGGATGTACTGGGTTCAATGTCATCTCTTGCTGGATGCATCATAAGGGCTGATTCAGACCATACTTTGCATACAAAGATCATGTCGAGGTCAGAAGATAGCCTTCACATTCTTGCCCTTACATATATAGAGTCAGGCTTCCCTTGTCAAGGCATTGTCAGAGGTCTTTCCCCAAGCAATAAGACTTAGAAAGCATAAGATAGAATAAGCTTTGGTGGATATTTGAAGTCAAAGATGTAATGATTTGGTCGTCTCTAGTCTGTATCCTTTTTATTCGAAGAGCTTTTACATGTTACAACAGGTCATGGCAACATGAGATGACAATTTATAGTGACGTTTTTGGATAAGAGCTTTGAAGTAAGGAACTTTCACAAACAGACCTGTCACTGTCAGATAGTTGAACAATGTGCTATGGAGATTGCACTAGGTTCCATTAAAGCTCCGAAAGACTAGTTCTTACCTTTGTTGACGTCAATATACACTTTTCAGGGCTGTCTAAGGCATGTGTAGACTTTACAAAAATGAACCATTAATATCCCATCCATTTTTGTAAGAAACATCTTCACAATCTAAGAAGTTCAGTTGGTATATATGATTTGACTCTCATTCTTGCTTTTAAGTGTTGTTTACTAGTATATAAAACTAAGAAAGAGATTTGAACTCTAGTTTCTAGATTTTTGAATTGAAGTTTTCATGATTTGCCTCTTTGTGAAGGCATGGATGCTGATGCACATTTGCTGGATCATATTTAAGAGCAATGAGAATGCTGAAAATTGGATCACAAATCTCACAGAATTAGTTATGACTCAATATTTCTTCATGTCAGGCCAAAAGGATGGGTGTCATGTCTGTTGTAGATATGTGCAAACAATGGCTTTCAAAGCAAAAATAGATGGATCAACAACGAGACAGTCCTTTTGTTAGAGATCGACAACGATCAAGCCCTGTTGTTAGGAATTAACAACAACAGCCCTGTGTACAATTGTCTAATTAAAAAAGGTAATGGCCTTCTGTCCTATGAATTATTTTCTCTTAGACATGCTGCACCTAACCCAAATGGCTATCATGAACTTTTTAATGAACAAGAGTTGATTGAAATTTTTCAGATGTGTGATACTCTCAGCAGCTGGATTTCTGTAGGTATATGTTTCATGCATGAAGATGGGGAAAATCTCTTCAGAATCCATGTATGGCATCCAGATTTATTGTAGATTGGTGTTGCAATTGCAATTCCCTTGTAGATAATTCTTTTGTATAGTAGACAATAAGCATATATTCATGTGTACAGTAAATGAATTTAAACCACTTGATTTGTTGTATCATAGACCAGCAAATTCTTGATTCAAACTGGCTACTACTAAATCTTGTGATACTATTCAATGCAAAATTTCATAAGAGTCGGCTATTTTTAGAAAGCTGATTATGAG
>MU264683.1:20000-22011 GCA_020310875.1 Ceratopteris richardii
CTAGGTCATTGTAAAGTTTTTATTGTTTAGCATATGTACATGTACATTCACAAGTCATAGGAAAATTGGATGAAAGGGCAACCAAGGTCATGTTCATTGGATACGATTCAATTCAAATGGGCTATAGTTTCAATCTATCCACAAAGCAATTCATCACAAGCAGAGATATTGTATTTGAAGAACATAGGTGATGGTATGAAGAGGATAGACAGAAGGTAAATTTACCTTATGGTCTTGATTCAAATTTTCATCCATTAGGTAGTAAGAATGATACACAAGTACAAGACTCTAGAAGTGAATCACAAGATGAACAAGATGAGAAGGAGAGAGACTACAACCTCTTAAAATCAAGAGGAAAATCCAAAATATAGGAATGTGGAGAATGCTGCAAATTCACTCCTAGAAGGTCAAAAAGGGAAAGAAAGCAACCTGAAAGGAATGGTTATGACCTACTTTTATAATTAAACACACTATCTATTTTGCCAAAGATTCATGTTTAGAGGAACTATTGTTGGGGAATTCTTGGACAAGAAGGGATTTGAGTGTTTGTAGGAGAAAAGGGAAAGATAAGAAGAAAGATACACACTGGAAGCCTCTATCGATTGATTATAAGAAGACAAATACAATGGTGATGCACAATACAATCCAATGCTTCTGTGCAAAATCCCACAGAATGCTCAATCACAAAATACCAAATACCCAAGGGTCTTGTTGCTGTCGTCCTTCTCTGCATTAGACCTCCACCTTCTCCAAGCCTGCACTTGTGCACACCTTGCACCAAGCTTCCAATAAGGGGGAGGGATGGACATCTTCTCTCGACACACACACAGGCTCAATGAGACCTTGGGATCGCTGGGGTGAATAGCTTAGTCCTTCTTTGCACACTTCCTTAGTCACTCTTCATGCACACCTTGCACTTCACTTCTCTGTGTTGCACACACTGTGTCTCTCTTGCACTTCTCTCTCTTGCCTAGCTTAGACTATACTCACCCTTGCTTAGTCTTGCTTAGCTCTTCAAGAATAGTCCTTGCCTTGATTTCAGTGTCGATTCATGTACGCTCATAACTGCAAGAGTATCTTGGTGCTCACTTTGATGTCCCAAGATTGTCTCCACAAGTGGGCAGCCAAACAGTCCCTGTTTTGTCTTATAGTGACTTTAGAATGAAACAAAAATTTTAATTCGGGGGCCATACTTTCACTTTTGCGTACGCTACCCGCTTCACATACCTTCACATTTTTGCCTTTTAATTCTTCACTTGTGCACATAAGGGAGGGTTCACCTGAACCTTCCAAAACACTTCAAAAAACACTTTGAATCTTGGGAAATTAGAGAAATATATCTGCAACCTGCAACCAACTCTCTCCAATTTACCCTTCGTGGACAATTAATTGTGCACTACCTGTGTACTTTGACACTTGAACTTCGAACACTTTGGCTTCGCTCATGTTGACTTTGATATTGATCATGTTGACTTTGACCTTTTGAATTTGACTATGCTTGACTTTGACTGTAGTTGACTTTGACCAATATGAATTTTATGGGCTCAATAGTTGCCCACCACCTAATGTGCTCTCCGTCCTGGAGAGCTACAATCAAAACTCTGAGCAGATAGGACACCATAATACTTGTGCTGCAAAACTTCAAAAGGACACCTGAGCAGCTATCAAGTCCACCAGAAGCAGGAGAGAACAAGCACCAGAGAAGAACCCAAAAGTGGAATTTTCGCATGAAAAAGGAAAGGAGAGCAATGTGGGGGGGGGGGGGGGGGGGGGGGGGGGGGGGGGGGGGGGGGGGGGGGGGGGGGGGGGGGGGGGGGGGGGGGGGGGGGGGGGGGGGGGGGGGGGGGGGGGGGGGGGGGGGGGGGGGGGGGGGGGGGGGGGGGGGGGGGGGGGGGGGGGGGGGGGGGGGGGGGGGGGGGGGGGGGGGGGGGGGGGGGGGGGGGGGGGGGGGGGGGGGGGGGGGGGGGGGGGGGGGGGGGGGGGGGGGGGGGGGGGGGGGGGGGGGGGGGGG
>MU264684.1:0-20000 GCA_020310875.1 Ceratopteris richardii
AACAGCATACCATCTTGTTTCTATAGGCTTCTGGCATTGGGGTAATTGCTATCTGCAAACAGATTTGAACATCATGAATATGCAGTGTAACACATAACACATGCACAGATACACAAAGTTATATTCACACTCTCTTTCATGCACATTCCACATATGCATGCATGCATTTAGATTTTTGTGCATTCAAGCATACTCAAATATGCACAAAATTATCAAGACAAAGTAACACTTCATTCTCCTTCAACATATGTGCACAAATATGCCATCATAAATGCAAACATATACCATAATACCTGCACTAATTTAGTACATGCTTTCAATAAGCTCAGTACTGTTGTCCTGTCTGGTAGTAATCCCTACTTCTGCATTTCATCAAAAAGACTGAGAGCAAATGAGTTGCATACTTGGTTGGCATAATGTTTATCAATGCTCCAAAAGACACTGCATCTAGGCTTGATAAACAATTTAATATTATTTGTGCATAAATTAGATCTCCAATGTTCGGATAAAAATCAACAAGAGTGTTTGCTATGGCCTAATCTAACTCATAGCCCATCTCACAACTCAGATAATGGATTAAAAGACCTTCTTCTATGGCCACATTTCTATTGCAGGCTTTCAGGACACCCAAACTTGTAAAAACACTTGGTTGTATGCCTTCAAAAAGTGATCCATTGAATAGGTCAAATGCCTTTGAAGTTTCTCCACACTCAAAGAAGCTAGAAATAAGACCACCCCATGTCATGACATTTCTATCTGGAAGCCTCATGAATATTGCATATGCATGATCTAGAAGCTTGCATCTAGCATAAACGTCAACTAATGCACTCCCTACTGCCATATCCATTTCTAGACCCCTTTCAAAATATGCAAATGCACTAATCTGAGGCTCTGAATACCACATAAAGTACTGCATGCTTCCAACATGCCCAACAAAGTAGCTTTATTTGGTTGTACACCTGCCTCTGGCATTTTCTTAAGCATTTGAAATGCGACAATTGGCTTGTCACTGTGAACATAGCCATCAATCATTGTAGTCCAAGCCACCACATCACAGGTAATAGATGCACTAAACACTTTTTCTGCTTCTTCCAAGCATCCTCACTTGGCATACATGTCAGTCAGGGAACCCATAAGAACCATATCTGTGACCAGACTCTTTTCAAGTATTTCTGCATGAATCAGCTAACCACTATGCAAGGCTCTTTCACATATACATGCCTTAATTATACATAACAGTACAACCTTACTTGGCATCAATCCTTCAGTATGCATTTGCAGCAGAATTCCAATGCCAAAAGACCTTGATCATGTGTGATATACCCTGAAATAATGACAGTCCATGTAACAATGTCTTTCTCAACCTAAAAAATGATGGCTTGGTGATGAACATGCATGCCTAGCAACAATGTCCTTGTACGGCCACATGCATGGGACACACACACAAGTGTTACTCTGTCTGGACCTTGATTTGCATGCTGCATTTTTTCAAAGAGCTGAAGGGCGTTGAATCCTTCACCTCGCTCAAATGCCTACACATTCTGTGTGTGTGGGTATGTAATGTAGATAGATTGAGGATGCATGTTGTGCAAAAGTAGAAGGCAACCAATGCCCACTGGAGTGTAGACAGTGAGCAAAAGAAGTTACCCCTTTTGTATGAAAGTAGCAACTGAATGATCCAAGATAATCTTGCCACAAGTGCAACATGAAGAAGGGACAAGCAGAAAGACTCAAACAAGGAGTTACCATCAGGACTTGTTCTACCATCCCAATGAACAAGAGGAACATGGATGCTTAGTACATTTTCGAAACATGAATCAAAGTCAACATCAACATGGAGATGTTGGTGCAAACAAGCCTTAACACTTGGCTTTGATTTGTACCTTGAAGACCCAACATAAGCTTGGACTATTGTACCCTTGAAAAGATAAAGTTTGAACCCATGAAGGATACATTTGAACCTTAGAAACAGATGCTTAATTGATTGTTACTTTTTACCCAATGTAAAAGTCAATATGACTTAATCAATTATGTAATCACTACTAGACTAGAGTCGTGGAAAAAGTAGATGATCTAGTTGAGAGAATATCTCCCTAAGTCTAGTGGAGAATCAAGGGAGCTTTAATTTGAATTCAAATTCAAATTCATTCAAAAACTCCTATAAAAGTCAATGTAAAAGTCGCGGGTCTAGTTACACTCTTCCCGAGGCTAATCCAAGCAAATTAGTGTGTGAGAGCTACTATTGAGCCTACACCTCTGAGTACCATTGGGCATTACTTTACATGCCAATGGGAATGTACATTTGATAGATTCAATACATATACACATAGTCATTATCTCTGTGTTTTTCTCTGAGTGACTACCTCCAAGTCTGTCAACTTCAACAGGGCATATCTCAAGATCTACTGAACCAAATTTGATGATCCAGGGCTCATTGGAACCAGCTCAAAGCATTCTACAACACTAGAAAATTTCAAGTCATTCTATTCAGCCAATTGGGAGAAAGCGCTGGTCGAAGTGATCACTGGTATATTTCTGTGTTGTTTCCTAAAAAAGTCGGGGGTGTCTCTGATTTTGCTAAAGATCATGCTCAGTGCATAGTTAGTCCATTTGGAGTGATTTAACTTGCTATGATAGCTTGTTAAGTTAATTTAATACTCCCAGAAGGAATTAAGCCAATTGCAAGTGTGCTGGTCACACTGAGCTTAGGACTGAGCAGGTATCAATACAGGACTAGAAAGTTTTTTGGGAGTTGGGAAGGTTCAAAATCATCTGTTTTGATTTGGTCATTACTCAATCATTTGTAAAGCACATATATAGTTTCTTGGTGTCATTTGGAAGCTCAAGGAGTCTCCTAACCATATCTGAAGGGAAAAGAGGGCAGGTGTGAAGCAGGTCTAAGCAACACCAGCTTGATCTTCTGATTGTACCCAGCCATCACATCCAACAGTGGTATTAGAGCAAACAAGGTAATCATGGGTGATGGTTTCCCTTCCTTTATTGACAAATTGGATAGGAATAACTACCAGGCATGGTCATTAAGAATGAAGACCTATCTACAAGGGAGACGCTTGTATGGATACATATCAGGAGATTGAGGAGTTGCCCTCATTCAAAACCAGAGGCCTACCTACAAAGGAATGGCATGAGAGACTTAATCATGGTGTGCTAAGATGCTTTGGCAAGGTCATATCTTCTAAACTCTATCTCTGATTTCCTTCTACCTCAGGTTAGGAACTGTAAGACTTCCCAAGAGACTTGGGAAACCTTGTCAACATACTTCTCATCAAACACAAGAGCCAGAAAGAATCAACTATGATTGAGTTTACAACTCTCAGGAAGCAATCAAAACAATGTGTCTCAGATTTTGTCACCAAAGTCAGAAGACATTGCAGATCAACTTGCAAGTGTTGGAGAAGAAATTGAAGAAGAGCAAATAGTCAGACAGTGATCAATGGACTCAAAAGCAGATGACAAGTGGGAGAGCTTTACCACTGCAATGGACTTGTACATGGACATCCAAGCACCTGATCTAACCACTCTGATTGGACAACTCTTTACACATGAAGCAAAGATCACAAAGAATGGAGAGCAATCAAAAGGTAACAATCCCTCTGCCCTATATACAGATAAGAAGTCTAAAGACAAGGGTAAAAGTAAGAAAGTTGATGAAGAAGGATCCACCCTCCCAAGCAAACTATGGCAGGGAGAGGTAGATCATCTAGAGGTAGGGGCAGAGGAGGTAAGTCAGGGTAGGGGGAGACCCTATAATCAATCTCCATGCAATATTTGTGGCTTGTCTAACCATACTACAGATGAATGCTACAAGAACTACAAGAATCAAAGAGGAAGAGGTCACCAAAGAGGGAGGATACTCTCAAGGTAGAGGCAGATTCAATCAATCTCAAGGCTACCATGGTTACAACAATAATTACAACATAACTACAACAATAGCTACAATCACAATGGCAATTATCAAGGAGGATACAGAAACAGAAGGATTACAACAATTATGCAGAGGATCAAGATGATTCCTTTTTGATTATGAACATGACATCTAAATCAGGTATCAATGATGATCATTTATTCTATATTGACTCAGGTTGTTCTAAATCATGTAGCTGGGAATGTTTGCCTTACTCTCTGATTTGGAAGAACCTAAAGGCAAGCACCAAGTGCAGACAGGTGATGACACTAAACACTCAGTGGTTAAAGTAGGTAATGTCAAAACAAGTGATGGTAATCAGAATTTGCTAAGCAGAGTATTGTATGTTCCAACAATCACCAAGAATCTGATGAGTGTAGGTCAGATTGTTGAAAAAGGTCTATAGGTCAGGTTCACTCAACATGGTGCTTATGTGGAGGATCCAAGACATGGATTCAGAAGGATAGCCAAGGGAGAGAAATCAGGTAGACTATTTACCTTTGAACTTGAAGATACTAGAACATTGCCTTGTACAACTATAAGGACCAAACCCTATCAGAATTGGAGATGTGGCACAAGAGATTGGGTCACATTGGAGAAAGGACAATAAAGCAAATGAGTAGAGATCAATGTTGTGCTTGGGATACCTAATGTATCCAAGCAACACATGATATACAAATGTGGGGCTTGTCAGTTTGGTAAGTCACACAGATTGCCATATACCAAAAAGGGTTTTATGCATGAAGACTACTTGGAATTGGTGCATACAGATGTGTGGGGACCAAGCAAGGAGCCATCCATATCTGGGTCAAGGTACTATGTATCTTTTATAGATGATTATAGCAGATGGACTGTCTTGTACTTCATGAAACATAAAGATGAAGTATTTAATTGTTTCAAAAAGTATCTTGCATTAGTAGAGAATCAAACAGGTAGACATTTGAAGAGATTAAGGTCTGATGGTGGTGGAGAATCTTCTCCAATGATTTTGAAGAATTCTTGCAGGAAAGAGGCATCAAGAGGGAGATTACCACAAGGTACTCACCTGAACAAAATGGGGTAGCTGAAAGAAGGAATAGACTCATTGTGGAGACAGCTAGGTCTATGCTTAATGAGAAGAAACTACAAATTATCTTTGGGCAGAGAGTGTATCTACTGCCACATACTTAATCAACAGGTTGCCATCAAAGACACTTGATGGAAATGACACCCTATGAGGCTTGGCATGGTAAGAGACCATCTCTGGATCATTGCAAGATCTTTGGGTGTGTTGCATATGTGCATATTCCTCACAGGTAAGGGGAAAGCTAGACCCTAAGGCTGAAAAGTGTATCTTTATTGGTTATGATTTGAATCAGAAAGGATACAGGTTTCTATAACCCCTCAAACAAAGGCTGTCAAGGTAAGCAGAGAGGTAATCTTTGATGAAAATGATTCATGGTATGATAATGAGTGCAAGAAAGTTAGCCCTACCTTATGATATGGAGAAGACTTTCCAAAGCTTGTCAGGCAAGAACCAACTCAGAATGAAGACACAAGCTCAGATGATGAAGACACCATCAACATTGAAGAATTCAAAGCTTGGAAATCCAAAGGGAAGATGAAGATGAAGCAACTTGAAGACAATCCAGAATCCTCAACTCAGGCTATGAGGAGATCTTCAAGGGAAAAGAAGAAACCTATTAGGTATGGGTATGATACTTCACTTGTAACCAAGCACTCTGTATATCTTGCAAAGGATATCTTAAGTGAAGAACCAGGTACATTTGAGGAAGCTATTACTAAACAAATGGAGGAAGCAATGGATGAAGAAATGGAGGCTCTCAAGGAGAGTGATACTTGGGACTTGGTACCCAAGAAGGACTCCATGAGGTGATAGGATCCAGATGGATCTACAAACTCAAGAGGAACTCAGATGGTACAATAAGCAGGTACAAAGCTAGGTTGGTAGCCAAGGGTTTTGCACAAACCCAAGGCATTGATTATGAGGAGACATTTTCTCCTGTGGCAAAGATGCCAACTATCAGAATTATGGTGAGTGTAGCTGCATCCAAGAATTGGAACATGTACCAATTGGATGTAAAGAATGCATTCTTGAATGGATGGATATCTGAAGAGGTCTACATGTCACAATCACCTGGCTATGAGGATCCCAATAAGGTAAATCATGTTTGCAAATTGAAGAAGGCTCTGTATGGATTGAAGCAGGCACCTAGAGCATGGAATTACAGGTTGACAACCTATCTCTTGGATCAAGGATTTGTGATGAGTAAAGCAGATACTTCATTGTTTATAAAGAAGAACAATTCAGAGGTAATATACTTGTGTGTCTATGTTGATGACATCATTATTACAGGAAATGATGTTCAAGGAATTAGACACATCAAAAGTCAAATGATGAAGGAATTCAAGATCAATGATCTTGGATTATTGAAGTACTTCCTAGGGCTTGAATTGGTCTACACAAACTCAGGTATATTCATTACTCAGAAGAAGTACATTCATGACATGGTCAAGAAGTTTAATTTGCAGGAAGCTAAAGTCTCAAACATTCCTATGGAGGTCAATCACAAACTCAGTGCACATGAAGGAGAAGAACTCAAGGATATTACAGGTTACCAAAGTTTGGTAGGTAGTCTTAATTATGCTACCTTAACTAGGATTGATATATCATATGTGTTAGTGTACTTAGTCAATTTATGCATAAGCCAGAGAGTACCACATTTGGAGGCAGCCAAGAAGATAGTAAAGTACCTAAAGGGAACACAAAATCATGGTTTGTATTATCCATATTCATCAGACATTGACATCAAAGGTATACTCAGATGCAGATTGGGGCAGGTTGTAAGGATGACAGGAGGAGTACATCTGGTTACATATGCTTTGCAGGTGATAAACCAATTTCTTGGTCATCCAAGAAACAACCCACAGTAGCCCTATCATCTACTGAGGCAGAGTACAGAGGGCTAGCCAATGCTACTCAAGAAGCAATATGGTTGAAGCTACTCTATTCAGAATTGGGCCTATACACAAGGGTCTCCTATCATATTTGGTGATAATACAAGTTCACTTCATCTAGCTGCTAATCCTGTGTATCATGCTAGGACAAAGCACATAGAGGTTCATTACCACTATGTGAGGGAGAAATTACTTAGCAAGGAAATCCAATTATCATATGTGTCCACTAATATTCAATGTGCAGATTTGCTTACAAAAGCCTTGGATGGGAGCAAGCTATGCAGGTTTAAATCCATGATTGGATTGCAAGATATCATTGAAGACTAAAGATGAAGACTCAAGCAAGTGTTTGGCTTGAGGGGGAGCTGTTGGTGCAAACAAGCCTTAACACTTGGCTTTGATTTGTACCTTGAAGACCCAACATAAAGCTTGGACTATTGTACCCTTGAAAAGATAAAGTTTGAACCCATGAAGGATACATTTGAACCTTAGAAACAGATGCTTAATTGATTGTTACTTTTTACCCAATGTAAAGTCAATATGACTTAATCAATTATGTAATCACACCTACTAGACTAGAGTCGTGGAAAAAGTAGATGATCTAGTTGAGAGAATATCTCCCTAAGTCTAGTGGAGAGAATCAAGGGAGCTTTAATTTGAATTCAAATTCAAATTCATTCAAAAACTCCTATAAAAGTCAATGTAAAAGTCGCGGGTCTAGTTACACTCTTCCCGAGGCTAATCCAAGCAAATTAGTGAGTGTGTGAGAGCTACTATTGAGCCTACACCTCTGAGTACCATTGGGCATTACTTTACATGCCAATGGGAATGTACATTTGATAGATTCAATACATATACGCATAGTCATTATCTCTGTGTTTTTCTCTGAGTGACTACCTCCAAGTCTGTCAACTTCAACAGGGCATATCTCAAGATCTACTGAACCAAATTTAATGATCCAGGGCTCATTGGAACCAGCTCAAAGCATTCTACAACACTACAAAATTTCAAGTCATTCTATTCAGCCATTGGGAGAAAGCGCTGTCGAAGTGATCACTGGTATATTTCTGTGTTGTTCCTAAAAAGTCGGGGGTGTCTCTGATTTTGCTAAAGATCATGCTCAGTGCATAGTTAGTCATTTGGAGTGATTTAACTTGCTAATGATAGCTTGTTAAGTTAATTTAATACTCCCAGAAGGAATTAAGCCAATTGCAAGTGTGCTGGTCACACTGAGCTTAGGACTGAGCAGGTATCAATACAGGAATAGAAAGTTTTTTGGAGTTGTGAAGGTTCAAAATCATCTGTTTTGATTTGGTCATTACTCAATCATTTTGTAAAGCACATATATAGTTTCTTGGTGTCATTTGGAAGCTCAAGGAGTCTCCTAACCATATCTGAAGGGAAAAGAGGGCAGGTGTGAAGCAGGTCTAGCAACACCAGCTTGATCTTCTGATTGTACCCAGCCATCACATCCAACAGGAGAGGATCTCTCGAAGATTTTGATGCCAATCAGCTCGCTACCAAAGAAAACTTCAATTGTGATTTTGAATCCAAATCTGAAGTAACAAATCTACTCATATGTTTACACAACCCTTCATAGTGGTCAAAGCTATCACATTTACAAATCTATCCTTGTGAACATTATGAGGCTTCTAAAATTGCAATAATCATATACTATGGACTCAATGGAATCTCAAAATCATAACAAGCAGGGGCTGTTATGTTAAACCTGAAAGAAGGAGAATCTAACTGATGGAAAGCAACCATGATAAAATGAAAATCAGCCATATAAAGAAAGAGGAAGGTTGGACAGTGAGAGCAACCATAGAGAGGAAAGGAAGCTTATGCTCATGTATGTGGATCTAAGGATGATCGAAGCTTTCCAATGAAAACAAATACAGAGATGCCAATCCAAATACGCATGTAAATGAAGGAGCACTCTTCCAATTCATATAAGAAAAATGTTTCATAACTTATTCTTCATTTTCCTATACATACGAAGATGAATCCAGGCAAACCCCAAATTCACCCTCAAACAAAAGTGCAACTATAAGCTCATGGTAGTCAACCACAAGACTATATAATCATCAGCTCCATAGTATCAAATCAAGACTATGGCAACCCCACTAACATCATCACTATGCATTAATAGTGGGTGTACAACAAAGAAAAAATGCATGCTCACACACGCACCCCATGTTGCACACACCACGAGCATGATATAGTCCATTGATCATAATCAAACACTTGCACGTACCATGTCATCATAGAGTCCTTTCATGAGTCTATGAAAAGGACCATTATCAACACTTGCAATCATAACAAATTTTTAGAAATCTAATGTTCATTGAGAAAAACTAAAGATAGGTAGGTAGAGCCTTTCTTAGATCATTTAAATGATATAAGGATAACTGATGGGATGCATTAATAGTTACAGGAAACCCTGTCAGATTTTTAGAGTGAGTTGAACTACATTAACGCATGATTTGCTGGCTTGCATAATTAGAGATGTTGAGAGGATCAGCTCAAAAACATAAAGGGTAAACAGAAGAATATTGATGTCAAACTGCTAAAACCAAACTGAACCTTTTTCTTTCCATAGCTGAACCTTTTTCTTTTAATTTCATTTTCATTGGTTAGACCTTGAAAGCTCTTGAAGCCACATGACTGAATTCTAGTTACACAACCATCACAAACTCCCACCAAACTATGAACAAGCTAGCTAATGCTCAGATCACGTGTGTGTCTGAATGAAGATCTACAAATAGTGCATCCAAGAATATATCCATGGCATTATAGGCATGGATATTTATCACTTTAACAAGTACCCCATGCATCATGTAGAAGAACTAAATGAATAAATTATACAAATTATGTGCTCAACAATGCCACATTGCATGAAGATAATCTAATTGCCCACTTCCAGCCCCCAAGACACACACACACACACACTTACAACCACATCTAAACATGCACACAACACAGAGACATAGAAATCGATGGCATAGAAACACACGAAATTCAGTTCAATCATATGACAGGCTTAACTCTTTTTTGCTTCGTCTTTGAGTCAGCTTAAATATCTTAGAAAGATGTCCATGGTTACTGAGCAAGAACGCCAAAGCTAGTGGCACAACAACTCTACCTACAGAGCATTTCCTTTAGTCCCTAGCAAATTATTGAAATCGGAGTATTACGATACTACATTTTTTGCATAGATGAATTTTCAAGAACTAACAGAACTAGTCCCAAGTATTAACTTTCAAACAAAACATCTACTGAAGGCATCCCTAATAATTCCTTTCTCCACAACAACTTACCACCACATATTATGCCTATTAACATTTCAAGCGAAATAAAGTACGATCAACATATATCATATATTTGAAAAATATCAACTCATGCACAAACAAGCTAACAGAAATATTTGAGGAAAAAGACAGTAAAAATTGGAGGGAGAGAGAGAGAAGAGAAGAGAAGTATGAGTAAAATAAAGCAAAAACCAACTATATCTTCAAACAAACCAGTATCATGGAAGTGATCCACTTGGTTGGCTTGCAAACATTACCTGTGCAGCCAAAGACTTAATTACATCTTTTGCAACTTTACATTTTGCTGGTTCCTTTTCTACTATACATAGGGCTTCATTTAGGTCTTTCGCATAATGTTTAAGCTTTGCATCTTGCAAATGGCACTGATGTGTCAAATTTTCGACTTGAAACCAGATACACGGAAAGATTTGGTAAATATATTTATTACCAAAAAACATCCTGTCTTTGCAGCATTCTGAATACAGTCATAAGATTGGTTTCCTCCTCTCTCTCTCTCAATCAAAAGTAAGTGATTTTGGAATGAGAGTCAAACCACTCTTATCGTAGAAGATAAACGATAGAATATCAAATGAGGAACTAATGAGAATTGAATCATTGATCATTGAAAGAAAGAAACTCATTGCAAAGATGTTACAAGATTTTCTCATTCTCTAAATCTCTAAATCTGTTTGATTTTGAATGAAAGAAAGAAACCCCTTGCAAAGATGTTACGAGATTTTCCCATTCTCCAAATCCTTTTGAGTTTGAATGAGTAATACACTAAGCATGTTTCAGTGGTTGAAGTGACTTTGCATGAATTAATTCATCTTGGAGCTTTGTTCATGCATCACGCTAGCTCTATGTCTGTGTGTGTGTGTGTTAGCTGAAGCAAAAACTACTTGTAAATCAATACCTGTCAAGCATTTGAAGTATTTGTTGAATAACGCAAGCCTAATCGAAGTAGAGCTTTGAAATACAACATTTGATTTCCATCAAGTCAAGCCCAAGAGCATATTATCAATGATAACGAAGTAGTCTCGATGAATCTGACAGCTTAGATATGGCGAAAGTAGAGAAGAAGTGATCACACAGAGTTCGCTAAAGAGGCGATTTTTAGGTCTTTTGAAAACGAGAGTAAATAGCAATGACGACAAAATATTTATATATTCTTTTGCTTAAAAATTATTATTTGGGGCTATTTTTTATCTTTGAAAAACATCAAGAAATAGTTTTTTTTTCTCTATTTTGATTTAAATTCACCTTTGGGCGAAAATTTGCCCCTATATTTTTCATTGGTGTGCTCACACTCTACCTCATGGAGAGGAGGTTATCTCTTGTTCATGGCAAGAAGACTTGGTCATTAGCAGCTTGATGGTGAGGATCGGCCATCTACATGGTGTATTTGAGATTTGTCTTCTACAAGATGTCAGGTTGAAGACTGTCTTCTACAAGAAGATGTCGGGCTACTTCAAAAAACATTGGATGGTGTTTAACATAAGATTTACATCTTATGTTAAGTATTCAGGTACATATTCTCTTATGCACACAGGTACTACTTGAAGTTTATGGAGGCAGTAGCATCCCTATCAGGAGGAGTACTATTTGGCATAGGTACAAGAGAATCAGTACGTATATGCTTTATGCATATTTGGATGAGGTGTTTGAGAAGGTGTGTTCACATGAGTTTGAGGATTTCTGGCAACAAACTTGTTAGCATTCTTTGCTACTTTATAAGTATGTGATCTTTTCACACATGTATCTGACTTAGGGTCTTCCATAGCCTAAGGTTAGATGAGAGTTTGTTGATTATTAGTTTCACACTGATCCTTCCTCTTTCAGTCACTCATATTCACTCTTCTATAACCTATAAGGTCACACATCTCATGTATATTCAGATTACTGCCCATACATCTGAATATGTTTGTTACATTGTACATTCACTCATTCATCTATTTCTCATCACATAGAGTGGTTGAGAGTTTTGCTCCCACATTGTACATTGAACATTGGTATATATGATACTATGAGTAAGCGATGGCTTACGTAACACCTTACACATGCCGTCTATTCTTTCTCTATCTTTGTCTCATCATCTATATGATTAAGTTGTGGTATGTTCATGTTTTGTCAATATTGAAGATTGCTATATTCTATGTTGTATATACTAGAACTATGGAACCATGGACCTGTGACATGAGCCAAGGGCCTACCTCACTTCCAGCAGAATGCTTTTCTAAATGGTTACATTTCAAATGATGTTTTCATGGAGCAACCACAAGGATTCAGAAATGAAAGGTATCCAGATCATGTATGTAAGCTTAAGAGAGCTTTGTATCATTAGAAGCAGGCCCCAAGGGCATGGATTAATAGACTTGTGAAGTTCTTGAAAGAACTTGGTTTCCAAGTATCTAAAGCAGATAGTAGCTTGCTTGTTAAAGCAAGTGATGATGGGTTCATTTATATGTGCATATATGTTGATGATATAATTCTTACAGGTACAGATGAGAAAGGCATTCAAAGCCTAAAGAAGCAAATGGAGAAAGAGTTCAAGATTAGTGACTTGGGAGACTTGTTATATTTCTTGGGAATGGAGATATCATACACTCAACATGGAGTGTATGTAACTCAAGAAAGGTATTTGAAAAACTTGTTGATCAAGTTTAAAATGGATGATTGCAGGGTAGCACCTACTCCAATGGAGGTGAATCATAAATTGAGGAGATATGGAGGAGAAGAGTTCAAGGACATGAAGCTATATCAAAGTTTGGTTGGTAGTCTGATCTATGCTACATTAAGTAGGCCTGACTTGTCATATGCAGTTGGAGTGTTATCTCAATTCATGCATTGTCCTAGGAAAGAACATTGGGTTGCAGGACAAAGAGTGTTGAGGTACATTAAGGGTACACTCAAAGAGGGTTTGTATTATGGTTTTACATCAGATACAAACATCAAGATTTATAGTGATACAGATTGGGCAGGTAATCCTGATGATAGGAGATCAACTTATGGATACTTGTGTTATGTGGGAGATAAGTTAATTTCATGGTGTTCAAAGAAGCAACACACAATTGCTTTATCATCCACAGAGGCTGAGTATAAAGGTATGGTTGAAGCTGCAAAGGAAGTCATATGGCTAAAGACTCTCATGAAGAGTTTTGACATCATTCAGAGTACACCCACTATTCATGGAGATAACATGAGTTCATTGTATCTAGCTGCTAACCCTGTTTTTCATGCCAGGACTAAACATATTGAGATTCAATATCATTTCCTAAGAGAGAAGGTGATGGATAAGGAAATTGAAGTTATACATACTTCAACAAAAGATCAGATAGCTGATATGCTAACCAAAAGCTTGGATGGGCCAAAGCTACAAAGATTCAAAGACATGGCAGGTATAAAGAAGATATAGAAAACCTCAATTGATGATTGAGGGGGAGCTGTTGGTGCAGGGCAATCAACAATTGAAGTTTTGATGAAGATTTGAAGTCAAGGACTGAAGAAAAGATCAAGATATGAAGCATGTGTTTAGAAGATGAAGATGTGTACACATATGTACATTAATTTAGAGTTAGCTCACTTATACTTTTGATTAATTATGAGCTTGTAAATATTTGACTATATATACAAGGAAAAATGTTGGGGCAAATATGAGAGAATGTGTAAGAACAAGATTTTAGGAGAATTAGAAGTTTTTAGACACTTGTGAAGTGTGTAGGATAGCTCTCTCATCCATATGTAAAATTTTTCAAAAATGAAGAATTGTTGCACCCAATGTTTCTGAGTATTCTCCCTCTGTGCTCGATCATTTCAAGAATCCTTTTGTAGATGTCTAATTCCATAGTTAATGAGTCTATGGTTAAAGTTTGAGAGCCTAGTTGTAAACAGGCTGTGAGAATTATGAGTAGGAACATTCATATGTGAAGAATAGTTGAGAGTCTTCTGAAACAGGCGCAATCTCGATGGTCGAAGAAGTGATCAATTTTCAGTGTACAGTGTAAAGTTTTGCACAAATGAGGAGTCAAAATCTAAGTTAGAAGGTAAGCCATCTATGGCTAAAAGAATTTGCATAAACAGGTTCTAGTTTGAGAGAACCAAGTTTTAGAAGTTACAGGTGTCTGAATCGACTTCTCAAAAGAACAGTTTTAAACATAGGTGACTTGTTGAGATCATTTCTCAATGTCTACTGAGTCTTTTGAAATGGTTTAACTTGGAGCACGTGTGGAAACTATAGGTGACACCTTGTGCAAAGTTTTATAAAAAACTTTACACATTTGATAAGTCAATGAGTGAGTTATGTGCAGCAGACTTTTTGTGTAGTCACCTTCTTCACAGTTTGTTCAAGATTTTGATAATTGATCATTGATCCTTCAAATTGGTGAAGGTTTCGAGTTACTCTTGATATAGAGGTGCTCTAACTTCAAGAGTAGCTTGTTCTTTTGGAGATTAACACTCTCCATCAAAAGTGTTATAGGGTTGCCAAATATCTCAAAGCAACATATGATCAACAGATGTGATGCTTGTCAGATTGGGAAGTCAAAAACATTACCTTACCACAACAAAGGTACATCCACAAAAATCTCTTCGACTTAGTACACCTAGATGTGTGGTGACCAAGTTAAGAGCCATCATTATCAGGCTCAAGGTACTATGTATCTTCTGTTATTGTGCTCAAAGATTTCAATGGAACATTTATGCTAGTATTCTATGCTCACAAATAATTCCTTCTGTAGAATTGAAGTATTTAAAAATAGACAAAATTCTGTTAATTTTTTACTCCATTGTGATTGACTAACAAGTCTTATTTTTCTTGATATTTTGTTCGTCCATTTATATGACACTCTTTATAAAAATAGATTTTAAAAACACTTTGTTATATTTATGGTCATTCTTGAATCCTTTTATATTGGTACTATTCCTTTAATACCACTTATCTAAATCATAAAATTTTATTAATGAACGTTTTTGTCTAAAACTAGAACTCATTGATGTTCACATAATTTCAATTTTTTGCATGGTTAGGGGTGGTCCACATGGTATATATATATATATATATATATATATATATATATATATATATATATATATATATATATATATATATATATATATATATATATATATATATACATACATATACACACACATACACACACACACATATATATATATATATATATACATATGACTACCTTGTGGCCCATCCCTTAGGTTTGGGGTGGACACAAATGCTAGTATATGAACAATGTCTATGCCTCATGATTGCATGTACTTGTGCACATTTTGTGAGGCCCCCATTACTAGGAGAAGCCAAGCATGCATTACACAATTCTAGGGAATCCCAACTTTCATGTTGGATGAAGATCAAATTGGACCATGTAAATTATTGTAGGGAAAGGGGGTTACAAGGGGTCCCCAATTGTGGGGTCTAGGGCAATGAGAAGCCACCTAGCTTGGGGGTCCCAAGGGGCCAATAGTCCCCTTGGTGGGGGTATAGGGAGAAGCACCCCTAACGTGATGGTAAAGGAAATATTCCATGGACTAATTCCTATGGAAGTTAGAAATCATTCATATTTATTAGCTCGATTGAACTACTTGAAGTCGTGTATGAGGATTACGTGGGCAATGGCCACTCATGTTCTACTGCCCATGTAGAGCGATTGGACTAAGAGCACATCTTGCCATTAACCTATATATACATAACTTGTGCACTACCCTAGATATTGAATTGAGCCAGCATACCTCTACCTTGTAGCTCTATATTTAGAGTTGTCTAGATCGCCATTTAAGCTCAACCTTGAGAGCGCACGGGTGACAAAGCCATCATCTTTGTACTTGCTGATAGTAGAAACTTTTGAAATTCTACTATATCTGTTATCTTCTTTGCTAGTGCTCCTATGTTCTCTTGCATAACCACTTTCTTACATGGTATCATATCCATAAGGTTAAAATAGATTGAGAAGTATCATTATTTTAGCCTACTAATAGACTAGAATATCACTAGTTTATCTGAGTGATTATGTGATAAGTTCATCATCAAACACCCGTTTTGGTGCTCTAGTCAATGTTAATGTTGCACTTATTCAAATCTGTCCACATGCATTCATGTTGAAAATCAAGTCTCAATCATCCAAAAAGGCTCAACCACGAGTTTTGCAAGTGGACCAATAAAAAAGGGAGGACCCAAAGTCGCGGAATAAAGTTAGAAGCTCCACCAAACTCAATCAAATTAAAATCTCATCAAATCAGCCACCAAAAAGTGCACCTACCTTGATTGGTGGGTGGTTAGCTAGATTGTAGGAAAAGTAAAACTCTATATAAGCATCATCCCGCCTTTGTTTCTTGAGTTGTATGCATTCCAGGAGTTTACCACTTAGTTTAGTGAAGTCATAAACTCCAACAAGCAGCCCCCTTGCTTGCTTACCTCATTTTCTCATGATTTTTCTCCTCTCTATCTATAGGTGTAGTTAGGCTTTTCCCCTAAAGTTTTCCAAAGTTGCAAGTTATTTGGCTGAGTGAGTTGTGAGAAATTGCCAACTTTGTGAAGGTATATCTCTACACATAGGGAGAGAGTGTTGCAAACAGGTAGCCTATTTTGCAGAGGGTGATTCTCCCAGCTGGAGAATCCATTTGGGATGATTTAAAGCTTGTTGGGTAGCTCTTATAGTCTACCACAATTCTGCAAATTTTCATTTTAAGTCTCTATACTCGTGCAGAGAAAAGTTCAGAACAGTGAGCATATATCACTGCTTATGGACCTAGTGGAGGGCAGCCATCTTCCATTTTTGCATTGGGGTGTTAGAATCATCCCCCATCAGTGGTATCAGAGAAATTTTGGAGGCTTGGAGACATCAGTGGCATCGCAAGACAACTCGTGGAAGCACAAGGAGGACTCATCAAAGCAAGACGACATCAAAAGGGGGCTACGTCGATCGAGATCTCAACTAGTCGAAGGTTAGCAAGGGAGAAGCTATCAAAAGGTAATATCCACACCTTCTAAAGCATACAAACACTTGAGGAGAAGCTAGGGGAGCATCTTAGAGCTCAGTATGGCTGAGTATAATGCACAAATAGAGAAGTTAGAGAAAGGCGATTATCAACCATGGAAATTTAGAGTTAGAAACTACTTTATGGGCAAAGGATTTTGGGGATTAGTGAGCAGCACGGAGCCAACGCCTCATGTAAATGATCCACCACTTCAAAGTCAGGTCAAGGCACTTAATGATTGGATAGAAAGGGATAGGAGAGTCATATTCATTCTATCCCAACACATAAGCAATAGCATGATAGGGCATATACAAGACTTGGACACATCCAAGAAGGTTTGGGAGACCTTGGAGAGATTGTACTCTTCATCAACCAAGGCAAGGAAGATTCAGCTCAAGAATAAGCTGAATAATCTTAGGAAATCACCAAGTACTAACATAAATGAGTACATTTTGAAGGTTACGTAGCTTGCAGATGCTTTAGGCTCAATTTGGAGCCCAATCGAAGACGATGATCTTGTTGCGCACACTCTCAATGGCTTGAGAGAGGATGAAAGGTGGAAAGCATTCACCACATCAGTTTATGTGAAAGATTCCCTACAAAAATTTGATCAATTAGTCACATTGATGGTGACCGAGGAGATGAATCAAGGAGGTTCACAATCAAAGGGCAGCCAAGCCCAAGTTTTCTATGCAGGTAGAGGCAAAGGCAACAGAGGTGGACAAAACTCCCAAGGCAGAGGGAGAGGAAGGTCAAGCTCAAGCTCAAGCAACCAAGAAGGCTCCAACCAAAGCTATGGATCAAGAGGAAGAGGAAGGAGTAGAGGAAGCGGAGGAAGATCACATGGAAGAGAAGCATCCAACGGAGAATGCTACAATTGTGGAAAATTGAACCATTATGCAAGAGATTGTTGGTCCAAAGGAGGAGGCAATCAAGGATACAAAAGGAACCAAGGTAATTATGCTAGTACTTCAACAAATTCAGAAAATGAGAACTTTCTTATGATGTATGGTTCAAGTGAAAGAGTCAATTCAGATTTTACATGGTACATTGATAGTGGTTGTAGCAACCAGATGAGTTGCAATAAAGATGTTTTCTTTAATTTACATTCACCCATCACTCAAGGACATGTAGAGATAGGGGATGACACTGAGCACAAGATTACACATGTGGAAGATGTTGCATTGAGTGGATCTCAAAGCTCCAAGGTGTTGAAGGATGTGTTGCATGTGCCAACCATCACAAAGAACTTGGTTTCGGTAGGTCAAATGGTTGAAAGAGGTTATGAGGTGAGGTTCAATGAGCAAGGATGTTTTGTTGAAGACCCCATGCAGGAATACAAGCTCATAGCAAAAGGAAAGAAGCAAGGAAGACTCTTCACCATGGAGGTAAAGCCATCAACCCCTCACACTGTCTACTTGTCAATTGGAAATAAACAGATTGCAGAAATCGACTTATGGCATAAAAGAATTGGGCACATAAACTTACAAAGGATGAAGGACATGCAAAGGAAGGGCTTGGTGAGTGGTCTACCTGAGCTTACATCTCAGAATATGCAACATTTGTGCCATGCTTGTCTATTAGGAAAACAAAGCAGATTGCCATTCAAGAAGGGAGCACATGTGAGCAATGAAGTGTTGAATCTCATACACATAGATGTGTGGGGGCCTACAAGGGAGCCATCCGTTGGAGGTAATAGATATTTTGTCAAATTTATAGATGATCATTCAAGGTTTTTTTGGATGTATTGTGTTGGGGGATTCTTTGACAAGAAGGAGTTTGAGGGTTTGTAGGAGAAAATGGAAGGACCAAAAGAGAAAATACACCTTGGAAGTCTCTGCCGTTTGATTACAGTAAGAAAAGTACAATGTTTGAAATACAAGATACACCAATACCTTTGTGCACAATCCCGCAGAGTGCCCAATTACAAAATATCCAATATCCCAATGTCCTCTTGCTGCCGACCTCCTCTGCAACAAACCTCCACCTGCTTCAAGCTTCTCCTTGTGCACACCTTGCACCAAGCTTCCACAAAGGGGGAGGAGTGAATACCTGCTGTCGGCAAGCGTACACTGCCAAAGGACCTTGAGATACTTGGGGGAACTATAGCTTAGCACTTCTCTGCACCAAAATCCTTGGTCACCCTCTATGCACCTTGCACTTTCACTTCTGTGCGACGTACCCTGGTGACCCTTGCACTTCTCTCTCTTGCTCCACTTAGCCTATGCTCTCTTGCTTACTCTAACCTTGGTCCAAGAATGGCCCTTGCCTTGATTTTAGTGTGTCGATCACGTACGCTCCTAACTGCAAGTGAATCTTGGTGCTCACTTTGATGTCCCAAGATGGCTCTCACAAGTGGCAGCCAACTACTCACTGTTTTGTCCTGTAGTGACTTTAGTCTAAAACCAAAAATTTTAATGGGGGGCCATACTTTCACCTGTGCGTACACTTTGCCGCTTCACATGCCTTCACATTTCCTTTTAATTCTTCACTTTTGCACATAAGGGGGGTTCACCTGAACCTTCCAAAACACTTTAAAACACACTTTGAACCTTAGGGAAATTAGAGAAAGTACCTCTGCAACCTGCAACCTATTTTCTCCAATTTACCCTTTGTGGACAATTCATTGTGCACTACCTGTGCACTTTGACACCTGCACTTACGCACTTTGACTTTGCACCTGTTGACTTTGACCTTGACCTTGTTGACTTTGACCTGTTGACTTTGACCTGTTGACTTTGACTGCAGTTGACTTTGACCAAGATGACTTTTATGGGCTCAACAGTTGCCCACCACCTAATGTGCTCTCCGTCCCGGAG
>MU264685.1:0-20000 GCA_020310875.1 Ceratopteris richardii
GGTGAGTCGTCGCCCTTGAAGCCAAGATATCAGCCTTGGAGAAGGAGAACGAGTCCCTCTGAGAGGAGCTTCTCGTTATCCCCAAGCAGCACTCACAAGATCCGGAGGAATTGCACACTCGACTCACGGACATGAGGACGAAGCTAAACAGCATACGAGAGGAGGGGGCGACCATCAAGAAAGAGTGCATAGAGGTGGTTCAAAGCGAACTCGAGACCAAAAAAGATGGATGGGTCGAAATTATCAAAAGAAACCTTCGACAAGAGGCAAAGAAAAACAACCAGCAAGAGGAGATCCACGTAGTACACACCACTATTGAGGAGGAGTGGATGTGACAGGCTCACAAGCTCAATGTCCGCATCTCCGGCCTCATAGAGATAGACGGATCACCAGAGAAGGACGGGTGCCGATTGTGCACCCTACTCGGATACCGCACGGACGAGCCTCTCCCTTTCACGAAAGCTTGGAGAGAAGGGAGAGAGACCACACTGAGCAGAGCACTCATCCTTCAGTTCTCGGATGAGACCGAGAGGAGAGATTTCCTCAGACGATGGGCGGTACTACGCACTACACCGGGCACCGATCTACTTGGACGACGACCTTACACAGATGCATGTAGAGCACATACGAGCATGCATACCGCATGTCCTCCAAGCCCCACGAGAGGGGCATCGTGCCCTATATAGAAACGATCACGTCATCATCGACGGACGACCCATCGACTAGGGATTTGCAACCTATGAGACAGCATTGCAATCTGGAACTGCAATGGATCTTTGTGGACACACCGAGGGTGCCTCGAGGTGATGGAGGGAAGGGACATGATCTTCTTGATAGACACACACGAGAGCCCGGGGAGGAGCTTATCAAGGATGGAGGGCTACAGGTGGGAGTTAGTTCACCACCAACAGATCTGGCAGCACACTACACGAGGATCAGGAGTAGCCATGCTCTATAGACAGTCTATACAGCACAGTGGTAGCCAGAGACCCAGAGGCACGCTTCATATGGATACGCATCCAGCTAGCAGAGGAGAGAGCAGCGTACTTCACCGTATGCTATATCGCACCCATCAGCTCGCGCTTCACACATACCTCTGAGGAGCCCTCACAGGGAGAGGAACCCGACACTCCGTCGCCATATGACTGCCTCAATGACACCATTATGGAGTACACCGGGATGGGCGAAGTCTTCCTTGTTGGAGGCTTCAATGCCCGTACTCAGAGTCATGAGTGAAATACCTACGACTTTTACGACCCTAAGATGCTCGGCACTGTGAAGGACGTGTCTACACTCAGAGCCTCAGCCGACACGCCACACCCACCTCATACGGCAGACACCTACTCCAGATGGGAGAAGCACATCATCTCATTATCTATAATGGGATGGCGACATGGCCCACCTCGGGTGGCCTCACCTACATCCCACCCACGACACCGGAGGGAGGCATTGTGGTAGACTATGTTATAGGACCCCTGGAGGCGACACATCTCATCACCTCATTCACCATCCCACCCATGACAGTTGGAGCTGATCATGAAACCTCGCTCTCTCCATACGTAGCTCACTATGCATAACCCACCCCACCGCCATGCCACCACATGCCCATACCACCATCCACTTTAGACATGAGCTACCGATGGTTAGCAGACCATGGCATGAGCATTGCCGACCTCCCCCCGTTTCAGTATGACCTCTCTTCCCCCTTACATTACCCTCTCTCGTTCTGAGAGGAACAGGATCATCCATCAAGACCTACTACAGATACACATCAGGGAGACATGGATAGCACCACGGGAGCCTCTTCCCACAAAGAGGAAACACTACAAAGAGCGCTTCATGACAGTGACAGCGGATGGTTTCATCTAGAGACCAGGATACATGGACACATACATGGCACCAGCAGAGAGAGCGGCCATTGGGCAGCTCAGAGTATCATCACACCAGCTCGAGATTGAGGCCAGCGAGCGACACACACCCCCAAGGACGAGGGATTATGCAGGATCTACCGCGAGGAGGTGAGGAGCACTATACAGGTAGATGACAATCACAACACCATCTAGGTAGTTTCCTAGTAGAGCTCCAGCACCGTCGTGCCTTACTTCTCCAGCGTGTGGAAATACACTCAACCCCCCCAGACTCATATTACAAATTTCTTCAGACCCAAAGACGCATGTGAGCCCAGCCCGATGCGAGGTGTCACATCACAGAGAGCAGAGGAGCTTAGGCTACAACACCAACGATCGATACCCCCACTCCGGAGAGTCAGTCTCCAGCCGAGAGAGATTAAGGCCATTCATGCACGCCATGACATGGAGATATGGAGACGCCAAAAACGCACCCGTTCCGATTTGGACATGCAAAGCATTCTGAGGCTAGCCACGATGGCCTACCCACCGATGCATTATATCCTACATCCACTCTAGGCATCTAGAGGGCTATGACTCCACCCACCCTCCCCTCCCTATGCATATAATATTTGTATCTCACCCCTGAGCACATTGAGTGCATACCCATAGCACCCCACACCCTTGACGCCAGCCATTACCCCCTCCTTTTATACTTTGTTTTGTACTCACATTTTTATTTTCCTCTTGGGATTACAGTGGATCGGATCATGCATATGTATATGTTTTGTCTCATAGGCCGATTTTGGCCTCTAATAGACGATCATGATTGGCCCTATATTGGCCAAGTTATATGGGGAGGTACTAGAGACAAAGTTGAGTACTCTCACTGAGAGGAAGTGTATCAGGGCTCCAGGACAGGCAGGTTTCAGACGAGATTACTCTACCATTGAGCACATCTTCACCCTCAGATGCTTGATCGACCAGGCAAGGGCGAGGAAGAGGAGATTAACATTGCTGCTTTGTGGACTTCTGCAAAGTATTTGACACTGTCCCCAAGGAACGACTCTTCAGACGACTACTTGATATCGAAGCTCCAGAGGAGATGATATGAGAGATCTACGCCTCCAAGGGGCTTATCTGATCCACTTGCTAGCACTATCGGGGTGAAGCGAGGGTGCCCTCTTTCACCCACCCTCTTTGGTCTCTACATTGATGAGATAGTGGACTTCATACAACAGCAAGGAGGTGATGGCATTGAGGTACGCGGGTCCACTGTCCATATTCTTTTATATGCTGATGATATTGTATTGGTTTCAGAGTCTGCAAAAGGTCTACAGCATCATCTACATGGCCTAGATGACTTTTGCAGACACAGAGGGTTATCTGTGAACCTTGGTAAAACCAAGGTCATGATCTTTCATACATCTGCACAGGTACGCAATCATAGTTTGTTCAGTGCAGCAGGCAGACCAATCGAGGTGGTCCGATCATATGTTTACTTGGGAGTGACATTTACAGCAGCATCAGGGGTCGTCTCTATGTCTCAGGCAGCCTGTGACCGCATCACACATGGGTACGCAGCACTAGCTTTGATGGAGAGACAGTGCCACCAGACATATTTTCAGGAGCCCCGCACAAAGTGGTGGTTCTTTGACGCTTTGGTTACGCCACCGCTCATGTATCGGGCAGTCATATGGGGGCCGGGATTAGCTACATCAGTATGGACAGCATTGGAGAGGCCATAGATCCTCATGATTGCCATACTTATCCGCAACAAGCCTTCAGTACCACATGATATCATTAGAGTAGAGCTCGCTGCACCACCGATGCTAGTTGCGGCACTATTCCAGATAGTATGCCTATTACACAGACTTCGAAGCATGGATATAAAGAGCGCATTGCTTATCGTGTTTTCCAGGCATCACGTGATATGGCATTAGAAGGCAACACCTTTTCATGGTATGCACAGACACAAGACTAGCTGGCCCACCATGGTTTTGACATAGACAAGCTACCACCACTACAATACGACTTACATGCACCCACCTACTCGCTCTCTCATCAGGAGAGAAATAGGGTCATTCGTCAAGAGATATTGCATACATACATACATACAGAGAACATGGGTGAGCCCTAGGGATACTTTGCCACCAAAAATGCTCTATTACCGTCAGCATTTTCTACATATATCGAACGAGGGCTTCATCGAGATTCCGAGATACATACAGACGTACCTACCCCACCACCTTCGAGTCCTCATTGGGCAGCTCCAGGTTTCATCACATCAGCTCGAGATTGAGAGGGGTCTGTCCAGGGGAGTCCCCCGTGAGGAGAGGTGGTGCCCAATATGCCATACAGAGGTAGAGAGTGAGGAGCATTTTGTTATCGGATGCCCATCATACTTAGACCTACGAGCAGAGTTTCAGATAGAGGAATCGCTCCAGTTGTGCATGACTATGGGAGACCAGTGGCACTTGGGACGCTTCCTCAGAGCAACGTACGAGAGGCGAGAGCGGTCACTACAGCTCACACATCAGACACGGGTGAGTACCGAGCAGACCATTACTGAGTTCTTTCAACGAGTTGAGTTACATCAGAGAGGTCCATCTATAGGGCTCACGCTCCACCAAGCAGCAGCACAGAGAGCACGACGTCGATCACGCATGGTTGGATATCGTCGACCACAATTATATCAGGAGGATATCTCACGCATCAACACAACCTACAACTGCATGATGGAGCAGAGGCGTACCACCACCCCCTAGGTTGTCTTCCTTCAGGAGGCACTCAGACCACCATCGATGTACCACATACTACACCCACCTCTACCCATCACCAGTAGCTAGGGTATTTTACTCACTCACATTATGGATCCCCCATGTATTAGGTGGTCATTTTCTGCAGAGTCAGAGCCATGTCTCCCCAGCCTTTTCGAGCCCTATATAGCTTTGTGTAGCAAGTACTTTTTATTTCATTTCATTTTCTACACAGGGTTACTACACTTGTACATGGTTTTGTCTCATTGGCCAAGTTTGGCCTCTAAAAGACGTTAATATGACTTTCTTTCTTTCTTTCTTTCTCTCCAAAAGGCACTTAGTGGGTTGTGATACCATCGAGCCTCCCCTCCCTATGCATATCATATTTGTATCTCACCCATTGAGCATATAGAGTGCATACCCATAGCACCCCACACCCTTGATGAAGTTACTATCCACTCCTTTTATACCCGTTTGCGGTACTCACACTTTATTTTCCTTTTGGGATCACAGTGGATTGGATCATACATGATGTATATGTTTTATCTCATAGGCCGATTTTGGCCTCTAATAGACGTTAAAAAGTCTTTCTTTCTTTCTCTCTCTCTCTCTCTCTCTCTCTCTCTCTCTCTCTCTCTCTCTCTCTCTCTCTCTCTCTCTCTCTCTCTCTCTCTCTCTCTCTCTCTCTCTCTCTCTCTCTCTCTCTCTCTCTCTCTCTCTCTCTCTCTCTCTCTCTCTCTCTCTCTCTCTCTCTCTCTTTCTCTCTCTCTCTCTCTCTCTCTCTCTCTCTCTCTCTCTCTCTCTCTCTCTCTCTCTCTCTCTCTCTCTCTCTCTCTGTGTGTGTGTGATGACATTATCTCCTATTATATGTTGATGACATTGTCTTGCTTTGAGAGTCACAGGAGGGGCTGCAATCACATTTAGAGGCGCTAGATACCTTCTGCATGGAGAGAGGACTCAGAGTGAACCTTGGCAAGACCAAGGTCATGATCTTCCATACCTCCAGGACAGTATGCCATCCCTCCTCTTTCACCATAGTTGGAGGACAGATAGGGGTCGTGGACTCCGTCTACTTAGGTGTCACCTTCTCGCGCAGAACAGGGGTATTCTCTATGGCACAGGGAGCGAGAGATAGATTGACACGAGGCTATGAGGCGCTTGCTGGATCGGAGAGACTCTGCTTTCAGGCACATTTTCAGGAGCCGCGGACTAAGGGGTGGCTCTTTGATACTCTGGTAACACCTGCATTGATGTATGCAGCGGCAGTATGGGCACCAGAAATCACGGAGGCGATGTGGACGCGGATTGAGAGGCTCTAGGTCACCATGATCTCCACTTGCTCCACAGCAAGCCCTCTGTTCCACATGACATTATACGAGCATACCCCCAAGCCCTACTCCGAAGAGCCTGTCCCCACCAAAGAGATTGAGGAGATTCACGCACACCATGACATGGAGATATGGAGACGTCAGCAGTGCACTCCTTCGAATCTCGACGTGCAGAGCATTTTGAGGATCGCCACGATGCCTTACCCACCCATGCATTATATCCTACACCCACTCCAGGCATTTAGCGGGTTATGACACCACCAAGCCTCCCCTCCCTATGCATATCATATTTGTTTCTCACCTATTGAGCATATAGAGTGCATACCCATAGCACCCCACACCCTCGACGCATGCTATTATCCACTCCTTTTATACTCTGCTTTGTACTCACACTTTATTTTCCTTTTCGGATCACAGTGGATTGGATCATATTGATGTATATGTTTTGTCTCATAGGCTGATTTTGGCCTCTAATAGACGTTAAAAAGTCTTTCTCTCTTCTTCTTCTTCTCTCTCTCTCTCTCTCTCTCTCTCTCTCTCTCTCTCTCTCTCTCTCTCTCTCTCTCTCTCTCTCTCTCTCTCTCTCTCTCTCTCTCCTCTCTCTCTCTCTCTCTCTCTCTCTCTCTCTCTCTCTCTCTCTCTCTCTCTCTCTCTCTCTCTCTCTCTCTCTCTCTCTCTCTCTCTCTCTCCTCTCTCTCTCGCCTCTCTCCTCTCTCTCTCTCTCTCTCTCTCTCTCTCTCTCTCTCTCTCTCTCTCTCTCTCTCTCTCTCTCTCTCTCTCTCTCTCTCTCTCTCTCTCTCTCTCTCTCTCTCCTCTCTCTCTCTCTCTCTCTCTCTCTCTCAACCCTCCTCCCACCCCCCATGCGCAATCCTCTCTCCACCCCCATTGTGCAACCCTCCTTCCACTGTCTCCCTCTTCCCCCCCCCCCCCCTCCCTACCCTCTATCCTTCCATTCCTGCCTCCCTGTGTGCCTGCTCATACAATCTTCCCCGCCTGCTCCCACAACCCTCCCCACCTGCCCTCTGTCCCACCCACCAAAACCGCAACTCCTACCCCACCTCCACTTGCCCGACCATGAAGGGAAGGAGTTATTTTTAGGCTTAAGGGTTTCTTTAGGGTCTTTTCAAGCAAGCAGCAAAGTTTATTTCATTATTTTAGTAAATGTATGGATTTTGAAGAATGATGATGGCCAAGTCCGAGTACTTAACGAAAATGGAAGACAAACTCAATGTTATCATCAAAGACAACAAGAGAACGACGGACTCGACCATCACCTCCATCATCAAACGCATCTCCAAACTCGAGAAAGAAGTGGAAGGCTTCAAGAAAGAGCGTGAAGCATGGGGCAAAGAGAAAGAAAAACGGGAGATGGAGAGATTGAAGGAGAGAGAAGAATGGCTTAAGAGGCAAGAAGATCGGATAGAAGAGAAGAAATCCATGCGGGAACAAATCGAACTTCTCAAAGCCTCAATTGCATCCCTCATTGCCAATGAAGGTGAACATAGAATGCACGCAAAGGAAGCTCTTGAAATGGAGCTCAGCAAAGCCTTGACTGCAAGCATTGACACCAAGCTAGAGGCAACCAAAAAAGGATGGATCGAAGTAGTGAAGAAAAACATCAAGAAAGTGGCCAAAGAAGCACAAAACGAGGCGCTCATTGTGCACATTGCCACGAGGAAGAGGGGATGAGACAAGCTCGGCATCTTAATGTGCATGTCACGAGTATAGTAGAGAAAAAAGGTTCCATTCCTCGGATACATGGGAAAACACTATGCAAAACCTCCGTTACAAGGAAGAAGAAGCCCTCCCGTTCATCAAACCTTGGAGAGAGTGGAAAGACCTTTCGAAGAAGAGAGCTCCCATTTTGCACTTCCCCTCCGAAGTGGTAAGAACCACCTTCCTTTGCAAGAGAGTGGTCTTGAGAGGGCTGGAAGGCCGTCCTATTTACCTAGATGACGATCTCATACACATGCGAGTAGCACACCGCCGCACATGCATGCCGAGTGTGCACGTGGCCAGTAAAGAGAAGAAGAACGCTTCATAGAGAGACAGTCAGGTCATCATTGATGGAAAGGCAATCCTGTAGGGATTCATGGCCTTTGAAATCGTCATGGAGATACATCTTGCAATGTGGAACTACAATGGAGATTTGTGGATACATCCAGCAAGGCTTGCAAAGGTGAGTAGAGATAGGAATATTATCCTGTTGACAGAGACACATGAGAGCCCCGACATGAGCCTACCTCGGGTGCATGGTTTCCAATGGGAGTCTACACACAGAGAATGTACATGCCACCACACTATGAGAGGATCCGGAGGAGTAGCAATACTCTTTAGAGATGGACTTCAAAGCAAGACACACATCATCGCAAGTGAGTCACACCTTAGATACCTTGGATCCGATTAGGGCTCTCATAGGAGAGAGCTATCTACATTGCACTATGTTATTTTTCCCCTTCCAGCTCAAGGTTCACCATTATTGATCGGGAGGAGGGCTCACCATATACCTGTTTATCAGAGGAGATCACAGAGTACTCTATATGCTAGGAGAAGTCTTCCTCATCGGAGACTTCAATGCAAGGATAGGCAGCCATCAGTGCGAGGACTTTGACCTAGAGGACCCACTCATACTACCCACTATACAGGAGGAATCTACAACACGAGCTTCAGCCCATTTTGCACACATACTCTACAGTGCCCACCTACTCAAACTAGGCTCTTGGCATCGTCTAGTTATCCATAACAAGATGGGTCAGTGACCTACCTCAGGGGGATTGGCATGCCTACTACACTCAATTACAAATGGAGGAGGGAGGATGGGAGATTATATTATGGGATCCAAGGAGGACACCCACGTTCTCACTTCCTTCACCATCCGACTTACACCCATTGGTGTAGATCACACATATCTCGCACTATCCCTCAAGGGGGATACCCACGTCCGTGACATGCACCCCACACATCACCATTCACTTCTCACACAAACTAGCTCACATATACTCAGCTTAGGTTAGGGAAGATCTTTTTCTTCATCCTAACACCCCACTCCCTATACTCACCTCACACATAGCAACCATTCTTCAAACATCCACCATCGATTCCTTCCCGCACACCACTCACTTTGGTTGCACACCTCCCCTTGGGACCATGTCGGAGAACCACTCATATGATGATGATTGCAGGCATCTATATGTCCACTACACGCTCAGAGAACATTGGGAGAGATCACAGAGTCTCAGTCACGAGACATATGAAGACCCTTATATGCCGGAAGAGGCCGGACTTTGAGGAGGCACAGGAGCTTCAGTTATACTGCTTATTAATAAGCATGGATTGCACCACAACATGGCACACTCTATGAGAGATGACCAATCACACCTCTCAAAGACTTGCAAATTTGAGATGACTATGCAAAGAGATTATATGAGGTACCTAGGTAGCCTCCCATCCCCCAGCCACCCAAACCCTGTCCTACTAGCTCCTCTTTCTTCACTGCAGAGATGATATGTATGGCCATTGACCAACTATGACATGGGTGTTCAACGCACCACACGGGTCTGCAGGGTGAGCACCTCATATATACCACCTCAATTGAAGCATCATTGATTGAACATGTTTTCAATTGAGCTATAGGTGAGGGCTTTCCAGACAAGGGCACGAGAAACACCAACGTGCCCATCCACAAATCCGGTGACATCTTGGATCTAGGGAGCTACAAGACTATTACGATTAGTTACATCATGGCCAAGCTTTATGGGGTGGTTCTCGAGGCAGAGCTCAATTAATTCGCGGAGATTGAGAGGCTACATGCACATGGTTAGGCCCATCATGGGTTTGACATAGATCAGTGTTGCATCGCAACGCGTTGCGATGCGTTCGCAACGCAACATCGCAACATCGCAACATTGCGACGTCCGCAACGGGTTGCAAACAAAAACAAAAAAATTTGCCTCAAATGAGGCCGTTTCGCCGAAATGGCCTCATTGAGGCATTTTCATATGTGCACCCGAGAGCGAATCCCGCACGTATCGACTCTGGAAGAGAGCAAAACAAAGGCAAGAAGGTACTTTTATTACACACACACCCCCCCTATCTATTGCTTCCTATCCTCTCCAAGCTTTTAGCCTCTCCCATCACCATGCCTAAAGCAAAACAAGCATGTTGGGAATATGTGACAAGCCACGGAAAGATTGGCTCCAAGGGTAGTGAGAGATGGACTTGCAAGCTTTGTGGCTATAGTGGAGCCGGTGGAGCCGATAGGATCAAGGCACACCTTGCAAGATTTAGTGGCATAGGAGTTGCACCTTGCAAAGAGCCAATGCCCGAAAGCTATAAAGGGAAAGCTAATGGCATGGGTAGCTCAAAAAGCCCAAGGTAGAAGGAATAGTGGAGCCCAATCACAAGCTAGATCATTTGCAAGCGGTTCACATGGTTCTTGTGATCCCCAAACTCGAGCATCTCAAGCTCATGAGGCTTCCATAGACATTGCCATAGAGCATGAGCCACCAAGAAAGAGTACAAGAGTAGAGCATGATCCACAAGAGCACCCACTTGGCTCTCTTGGAGGAGCATCTATACGTGCTAGCTTGCAACAACAACGTAAACAAGAAGCCACACAAGCCATCATGAAAGCTTTTATACAATGTGGTTTGTCTTTTAATGTTGCACGGACACCGGCATGGAGAAATGCCATTGAGAAGGTATCACTATTAGGGTTTTGTTGGCAAGGGCCTACCTATGAAGAGTTGAGGACAACGGAGCTCAAAAAAACAAAGGAAGCATTAGAGAGAGAGCTTGAGCCCATGAAAGAGACATGGGCAAAGTATGGATGCACAATCATGTGTGACGAATGGACGGACATATGAAAGAGGAATGTGTACAACATTTTGGTGCATTGTTGCAAAGGGACAATGTTTCTTCAAGCCATAGATGCATCAGCTAGTACTACAGTCCCAGCTGAGTGAACTGATTTTTGAATTTTCAATTTATATTTGATTGTGCAATGATCAATCACGCATGTGGTATGTGCATGTGCATGTGGCATGTGCATTGTGCCATGTGCATTGTGCCATGTGCATGTGCATATGCATATGCATGTGGAGGAGACGTGCACCACTAGAGTGTGAGCAGATATGGGTCAGGAATCAGGATGCCATCGGATATGGCAAACACCTTCTTGAGTTGGGCACACCATCTCGTTATATATAACGGGATGCACCGTTGGCCAGGTTCGGGTGGACCTCACGGGGGAGGTGAGAGCACAGTCGACTACATTTTTGGGTACCATTTCTGGAGCTTCACTCATCCCCTCACTTAGTATTGGATGACGCCCACTTGGTGCTGACCATACATTTATCACATTCACACTTTCATCCCTTATTCCATTAGACCCTCCCTCACCCACTGCGAAACACACCACGATACACTTCACACACGAGCTCTCACACGTTTATGCACGCCATTTACACACTCGCCTACTCTCCCTCGATCCACTCTCACCCTTGGACACACTTACATCACATATCACCACCATCCTACAGGACTGAGCTCTCCGCAGCTTCCCACACCGCACACATATACACCCTCCACGCACACGATCCATGGCCCAAAACCGCTCGTATGATGCAGATTGTCGTGAGCTACCGAAGCACCTGCGGATTTTAGAGCATAGAGGGGATGTTACACACACAGGCACAGCGTCGCATGCAGAGCCTTACTCGTCGCAAACGGCGAGAATGGGAGGAGAGACAATACTGGGATATTTACCATTTGCTCATGAGTCGAGACAGTGCAGTGGCATGGAGACATTTGAGAGAGAGGAGACAGCAGACACCGATCTGAGACTCGAGCACTTGGCATAGCTATGCACGGAGCCTATACGAGCTCCCACACCAGCCCCCCATTCCCAGGCCGCAGAGCTCACGTCCCACTACCTCTTACTTTTTCACACCCACTATGGTGGGACGCGCTATTGCCCGTCTACAGCATGGCAGGTCCCATGACCAGTTCGGTTTACAGGCAGAGCACCTCATCTACGGAGGCATGACTCTCGCACCGCTTACTACCCACCTCTTCAACCGTGCATTGGTTGAAGGGTTCCCTAACACATGGACTGAGCACACCATAGTGCCCATTCATAAGTCCGGTGATACTATGGATCCAGCTACATACCGGACGATCATGATTGGCCCTATATTGGCCAAGTTATATGGGGCGGTACTAGAGACAGACTTGAGCACTCTCGCTGAGAGAAAGGGTATCAAGGCTCCAAGACAGGAAGGTTTTAGACGAGATTACTCTACCATTGACCACATCTTCACCCTGAGATGCCTGATCGACTAGGCAAGGGTGAGGAAGAGTAGATCATATTGCTGCTTTGTGGACTTCCGCAAAGCATTTGACACTGTCCCCAGGAAACGACTCTTCAGACGACTACTTGATATCGGAGCTCCAGAGGAGATGATATGGGGGATGTATGACTTATACGAGAGAGTATCTTGTAGAGTCAGATGTCCAAGGGGCTTGTCTGATCCACTTGCTAGCACTATCGGGGCGAAGCAAGGGTGCCCTTTTTCACCCACCCTCTTTGGTCTCTACATTGATGAGATAGTGGACTTCATACAGCAGCAGGGAGGTGATGGCATTGAGGTACGTGGGTCCACTGTCCATATTCTTTTATATGCTGATGATATTGTACTGGTTTCAGAGTCTGCAGAAGGTCTACAGCATCATCTACATGGCCTAGATGACTTTTGCAGACACAGAGGATTATCTGTGAACCTTGGTAAAACCAAGGTCATGATCTTTCATACATCAGCACAGGTACGCAGACATAGTTTGTTCACAGCAGCAGGTGGACCAATCGAGGTGGTCGGATCATATGTTTACTTGGGAGTGACATTTACAGCAGCTTCAGGGGTCTTCTCTATGTCTCAGGCAGCCCGTGACCGCATCACACGTGGGCACTGGGTACGCAGCACTAGCTCTGATGGAGAGACAGTGCCACCAGGCATATTTTCAGGAGCCCCGCACAAAGGGGTAACTCTTCGACACTTTGGTTACGCCAGCGCTCATGTATGGGGCAGCCATATGGGGGCCAGGATTAGCTACATCAGTATGGACAGCATTGGAGAGGCCACAGACCCTCATGATTGCTAGACTTATCCGTAGCAAGCCTTCAGTACCACATGATATCATTAGAGCATAGCTCGCTGCACCGCCCATGCTAGTTGAGGCACTATTCGATACAGTATGCCAATTACACACACTTCGAAGCATGGATACAGAGCGCATTGCTTATCGTGCTTTCCAGGCATCACGTGATATGGCATTAGCAGGCGACACCTCCTCATGGTATGCACAGACAGGAGATTGGCACGCCCATCATGGTTTTGACATAGACAAGCTACCACCACTATAGTACGACTTACATGCACCCACCTACTCGCTCTCTCATCAGGAGAGGAATAGGGTCATTCGTCAAGAGATATTGCATAAATACATACAGAGAACATGGGTGAGCCCTAGGGATACATTGCCACAAAAAATGCTCTATTACCGTGAGCATTTTCTACATATATCGGACGAGGGCTTCATCGAGACTCCAAGATACATGCAAACATACCTACCCCACCACCTTCGAGTCGTCATTGGGCAGCTCCGGGTTTCATCACATCAGCTCGAGATTGCGAGGGGTCGATCCAGGGGAGTCCCCCGTGAGGAGAGGTGGTGCCCAGTATGCAAGACAGAGGTAGAGAGTGAGGAGGATTTTGTTATCAGATGTCCAGCATACTTAGACCTATGAGCACAGTTTCACATAGAGGAGTCGCTCCAGTTGTGCATGACTATGGGAGACCAGCGGCTCTTGGGACGCTTCCTCACAGCGACATACGAGAGGCGAGAGCGGTCACTAAAGCCCACACATCAGACACGGGTGAGTACCGAGCAGACCATTACTCAGTTCTTTCAGCAAGCTACATTAGAGCCTCCATCTATAGGGCTCACGCTCCACCAGGCAGCAACACAGAGCACGACGCCGACCACGCATGGCTGGATATCATCGACCACGACTATATCAGGAGGATATCTCACGCATCAGGACAGCCTACGATAGCATGATGGAGCAGAGGCGTACCACCACCCCCTCAGTTGTCTTCCTTCAGGAGGCACTCAGACCACCACCGATGTACAAAATACTACACCCACCACCACCCATCACCAGTAGCTAGGGTATTTTACTCACTCACACTATGAATCCCCCATCTATTAGGTGGCCATTATCTGCAAAGTCAGAGCCACGTCTCCCGAGCCTTGTCCACCCCTATATAGCTTTGCGTAGCGAGTACATTTTATTTCATTTCATTTTCTACACAGGGTTACTACACTTGTACATGGTTTTGTCTCATAGGCCAAGTTTGGCCTCCAGAAGACGTTAATATGACTCTCTCTCTCTCTCTCTCTCTCTCTCTCTCTCTCTCTCTCTCTCTCTCTCTCTCTCTCTCTCTCTCTCTCTCTCTCTCTCTCTCTCTCTCTCTCTCTCTCTCTCTCTCTCTCTCTCTCTCTCTCTCTCTCTCTCTCTCTCTCTCTCTCTCTCTCTCTCTCTCTCTCTCTCTCTCTCTCTCTCTCTCTCTCTCTCTCTCTCTCTCTCTCTCTCTCTCTCTCTCTCTCTCTCTCTCTCTCTCTCTCTCTCTCTCTCTCTCTCTCTCTCTCTCTCTCTCTCTCTCTCCTCTCTCTCTCTCTCTCTCTCTCTCCCCCCCCCTCCTCCCCCCCCCCTCTCCCCCCTCCCTCCCTCCCTCTCCCTCTCCCTCTCCCTCTCCCTCTCCCTCTCCCTCTCCCTCTCCCTCTCCCTCTCCCTCTCCCTCTCCCTCTCCCTCTCCCTCTCCCTCTCCCTCTCCCTCTCCCTCTCCCTCTCCCTCTCCCTCTCCCTCTCCCTCTCCCTCTCCCTCTCCCTCTCCCTCTCCCTCTCCCTCTCCCTCTCCCTCTCCCTCTCCCTCTCCCTCTCCCTCTCCCTCTCCCTCTCCCTCTCCCTCTCCCTCTCCCTCTCCCTCTCTCTCTCTCTCTCTCTCTCTCTCTCTCTCTCTCTCTCTCTCTCTCTCTCTCTCTCTCTCTCTCTCTCTCTCTCTCTCTCTCTCTCTCTCTCTCTCTCTCTCTCTCTCTCCCTCTCTCTCTGAGAGAGTGGCCCTTTGGGCAGCTCAGAGTATCATCACACCAGCTCGAGATTGAGATTGGGCGAGCCACACATACCCCCAGGGATGAGCGATTATGCAGGATATGTAGAGAGGAGGTGGAGGACGAGGAGCACTACACATGTAGATGCCAGGCATATGAGGACATCAGAGACCGCTACCCACAGCTCTTCCGGGGGCCTAGAGAGATCAGGGCTTTGTTGGGGACAGAGGACCAGCGCCCTCTAGGTCGTTTCCTAGTAGAGCTCCGGCACCGTCGCGCATCACTCCTCCAGCAGCAGATGGAGATACACCTGACCCCCCCCCTAAGACTTATATTACAGATTTTTTCAGACCCACATACACTCGAGGGCCCAGCTCGATGCGGGGTGTCACATTACACAGAGCAGAGGAGCTTAGACGACAGCGTCGACGACCGAGACCCCTTGTCCGGAGAGCTCGTCCACATCAGAGAGAGATTCAGGCGATTCACGCACGCCATGACATGGAGATACAGAGACGATGCCTTGACATGCATTTTGAGGATCGCCATGATGCCTTACCCACCGATGCATTATATCCTACACCCACTGCAGGCATTTAGGGGGTTGTGATACCATCGAGCCTCCCCTCCCTATGCATATCATATTTGTATCTCACCCATTGAGCATATAGAGTGCATACCCATAGCACCCCACACCCTTGATACCAGCTACTATCCCTCCTTTTATACCCGTTTGCAGTACTCGCACTTTATTTTCGTTTTGGATCACAGTGGATTGGATCATACTGATGTATATGTTTTGTCTCATAGGCCGATTTTGGCCTCTAATAGACGTTAAAAAGTCTTTCTTTCTTTCTTTCTCTCTCTCTCTCTCTCTCTCTCTCTCTCTCTCTCTCTCTCTCTCTCTCTCTCTCTCTCTCTCTCTCTCTCTCTCTCTCTCTCTCTCTCTCTCTCTCTCTCTCTCTCTCTCTCTCTCTCTCTCTCTCTCTCTCTCTCTCTCTCTCTCTCTACGTGTGTGTGTGCACGCACCCCCCCTCCCTTCCTCCACACTAGCGAGTGCATTAGGATACCAATGACAAAGTCCTATACATGAGTAGAAGATCAATGAGCTATGCAAAACAAAAAAGATAGTGGAGAGAAGCTTATAGCCCATGGAGGACACATGGCAGAAATAAAGATGCACTATTATGTGCGAATATATATATATATATATATATATATATATATATATATATATATATATATATATATATATATATATATATATATATATATATATATATATATATATATATATATATATATATATATTTACACATACATACATACATATACATACATACACATACATACATACATATACATACATACATATACATGTACATGTACATGTACATCTCTCTCTCTCTCTCTCTCTCTCTCTCTCTCTCTCTCTCTCTCTCTCTCTCTCTCTCTCTCTCTCTCTCTCTCTCTCTCTCTCTCTCTCTCTCTCTCTCTCTCTCTCTCTCTCTCTCTCTCTCTGTCTCGTATGTATGTATGTATGTATGTATGTATGTATGTATGTATGTATGTATGTATGTATGTATGTATGTATGTATGTATGTATGTATGTATGTATGTATGTATGTATGTATGTATGTATGTATGTATGTATGTATGTATGTATGTATGTATGTATGTATGTATGTATGTATGTATGTATGTATGTATGTATGTATGTATGTATGTATATATATATATATATATATATATATATATATATATATATATATCATAGTTAAAAACAGGTTTTCTTTTTCGATTTTTTAAAAAACGTTTGGGATGTCCGAACGTCCTAAAACGTTTTTTTGGGCTTTTTTTCCTGGAAAAAAACTCCTTCGTTATCGGGTCTTCTTTACCTGCGAGCTCCGCATTTGCTTTGGCTTTGAGGAGTGGAGAAGTGAGTGGAGAAGCCCTCAATGGTTATGCATACTTTGAGTTGCACACTTTCTAAGTCTTTTCCCTCTCTTGCCTTCTCTTCTTTTGCACATATTGTTGCCCTCTAGACTCTCTTCCCTTCTTTGCACATAGTTTCAACTTTCAGCCCTATAGGCTCTTTGATTTCGTTCTCTTTGGGACACATAGAGAGAGAGTTTCAGCCCTTCATTATTTGGAAAGTTTCACCATGGATAGAGCAGGGAGCTCTCGATATCATCTGTAACCATGTGAAAATTCATAGCTCCACCTCTTGGGAATGCAATTATTGCAAGGGCATTTATGGTGGCTCGGCATCCTGCATGAAAAGTCATCTCCTTGGGTTGAGAGGAAGAGGCATTGGAAAATGCAGTTCCATACCTCAGAAAACCAGAGGAGTAAAAACCATAGAGGAGTTGAGTAAAAATGATGGAGGAGTTGACTGCTCAACTCCAATTGAGCCGAGGGGTGGGTAATTTGCCTATGCCTCCATAGTCTCAGAGCACTTTGGGTGCGGGTAATGAGCCTCTTCATGATGAAATCCTATCTCATCAAGTTCATGATCACAGTGCAAGTAAAATGCCACGCACAGGGATTATGAGTTTCATTGGTGCCAATGCCTCTCCCTCTTTTTCACGTCATCCATCACATTCAAAGATCCCTGATAGTAATATATTCATGAGGCAATATAAGGGTTGGACTACAAAAGCATCATATGGAAGAGGCCACTAGAGAGTTGACCAAACTCTTCATTCAGTGTGGCATTCCATTTAATGTTGCTAATACTCTTCCATGGAAGAGGGCAATGAAAGCCGTTAGTAGAATAGGTGTTGCTTGGGAGGGTCCCTCCGGACAAACCTTATGCACTACTGAGCTCTTAAGGCAAACAAAGCTGGTAGAGACTAAAACGTTATCCTTACGATCTGATGGGAGAAATATGGATGCTCTATTTTGTGTGATGGCAAGTATGACATTCGTAGAAGGAATGTTTATAACATCCATGTGTCCTCTTGCAAGGGCACAATGCTTTTATGTGCTATACCGGCCCATGCACCAAGCGCAATAGTGACACGTGAATTCATATTCTCACATGTTAAGAAAGCCATTGAGAATGTGGGAAGTGAGAATGTCGTGCAAGTTGTGACCGACAATGGGTCCAACTCCGTGTCGATGGGGCGTATGATTGAAGAGGCATACCCCAAGATTACATGGATACCATGTGCATCCCATAGTTTAAATTTGCTTATGGAAGACGTTGGAGCACTTCCATGGGTGAAGTCGATTCTAGATAAAGCAAAATTCATTGTGAAATTTGTCACTACTAAGCCAAAAGTATTGAACATCTTTCGTTCCAGAAACCCTCTATCACACGGTATTGCTACATGTATATAGTACTTGATAGAGTCCTTAGAGTAAGAAAAGGGCTTCTACATACGATGGTGGTGGAGGATTGGTACAACATTCACGAGGTCAGAGGAGGAGAAACTCTCTTCACACAGTTCTTAACGCTCGTTATGGGGGATGATGAGTTTTGAACGAAGGGAGATACGTTGGTAGCTTCCATTCAGCCGGTGTACAATGTTCTTCGCATCACAGATATGGCGGGCAGCACACTTGGTCTTGTATATGAGTAGATTGATCGTATACAAGAAAGCATCCAGAAAGTTGTCGAACTCTCGAACATTGAGTAAGTTTGTAACTTTGTCAATTGATCATATGATGTAGTAATAGTAATTTATCATGATTCAAATGTTTATAACTTCATTGTTTATTATATAGGAAGGCCAATTTATGTGATGCAGTGAGAAAAAGATGGGATTGGTTTCATAAACCAATCCATGCCGTTGCTCATATTCTTCATCCATTATGGAGAAGTGAGCAACAATTTATAGACATTTAGCTAGAGGATAGCTGGATTGATTACATCATGTGATGAAGCAGCGGTGATGTTGGTATTTTGTCACACTTAGAGAGTGAGAGATTGCAGTTCCGTAGCATGGAGTGCTACTTTGGACAGCCCACTACATGGCTACGTGAGAACCAAGTTGCTCCGGTCACATGGTGGGAGAAATATGGAGTGAGTACTCCACTATTGGTAAGTATTTTTACCATTTGAATCTATTTTTTATGAATCATGGCCTATTATTTTTTTCACGACTCATAGCGAAGATTAACCTTGCAAATTCTTTCGCAAGATTGTAGCATAGGTCTTGCAGAGAGGAACTCCAGTACATGGGCTCTATTCCATACGAAAAAAAGGAATAGATTGAGTCCTCAATAACTTGAGAGATTTGTTTATTGCCATTGTAATCTCAAGTTGTTAGAGACTAAAGGGATCAACATAGCCCCACTACAGGTAAGTTCTAACTTTAAAGTTTTATGAAAGCTTAAAGTTATTTACTAGAGTCTAGACTGAATTTTGATTAAAAAACCGAATTTTGCAAGTGAATGTTGATCTAGTTGATATTGGTAAAGTCAAAGATATTCCTCAAATCCCTCAAGAAGAGAGGGATATCTTTGCCATGCTTGCAGAGGAGTCTAAGAGATTTACGACAGACTCACTCGAAGGGGAAGGTAAATAGTAAATTTATAATACTATTATTACTAACGTCTAAGATTTACATGTAACACAAGTATGCCCATTGCTACGATTATATATGGATTGTTTATGTAGGTGATCCATCATTACCATCCACTAGTCGGCATCCATAGAAGTATGTTTCAAGAAGGGGTGGACCACGTCGTGGAAGGGATGGTGGATCCTCCACCACTCAGAGAGATCATTGAGTTGTTCGAGAGGATTCGGAGCAGGATTCAGCCCCATCTTCTTGTGGAGATGATGACTTGGGATGAGAAATTGTTGACATTGGAGCTACATTTGGACATACATAGTCAGATAGTACATCTTCATGGGATAGCACATTTGATGATAAGCCCATAGAAGA
>MU264686.1:0-21966 GCA_020310875.1 Ceratopteris richardii
AAAAAAAAAAATAGAAAAGGAAAAAGAAAAAGAAAACAAACGTGCACACACACATTCACACACACGCACAAACACATAGTTCTTCTCCTTTCCCCATTTCCAAATCCAAGAAGAAGTAATAGAAAACACCAAAACACCCCCACACACTTGAGCATGCACACACGTGCATGCGCACGCACGCACACACGCGCACCTGAAGCCCCTCCCTTTTTTCTTATCTTTCCCTCCTTTTCTTCTCTTGCCTCTCTCCTCTTTCAAGCCCTCCTAAATGTAGAAAGGAAATTAAAAAACCCCAAAAACACCCGCGTACATGTTTAACATGCACTCTCTCTCTCTCTCTCACTCACACACACACACACACACACACACACACACACACACACACACACACACACACACACACACACCCCCCTCCCCCCCTCCCTTCCCCCCCCCCCCCCCCCCCCCCCCCCAGAAAAAAGAAAAAAATAAAAAATAAAAAAAAATCTTTCTCCTTTCCTTATTTCCAAATACAAAAAGAAGTAATATAAAACCCCAAAACACCCCCACGCACGTGCGTGCTCGTGTGCATATGCACACATTGAAGCCCCCTCCCCCTATATATACCCCCCCCCCCCCCCCCAAAAAAAAAAAAAAAAAAAAAAAAAAAAAAACAACAATAAAAAACCCCTTTTCTTATGAGGGTCCATTCCAAGGGGAGGCTTTCTTTGTCCGTCCAACAAGGAAACAAACGACCACACATGAAAGGGCCAATTCCTTAGAGCCAACACAAGGGACCAAGGGTTGAAGTTAAGACAACAGGGAGGTCGAGTGTGTAGTGGAAGTGCGATTTAACCTAAGAGGTAAAGGAAGGTCCGTCAACGGAAGGCCGACTCTATGATGTGTTATCGTCAAGATCGTGTATCGATTGCGTCCAAGGCATAGTGACCCTCATGAACCTCATTTGGATGGTGTACATGACCATAGTCAAGAGCACCACTTTGAAACAAAGGTGTGATTGATTATTGGTTGAAATTTATTTTTAAGTAAAAGATAAGGTGAATTTTCAGCAAATATCAATCTCAAGTTACAATAATTTTGTCCATCAATAGATGGTATAATCGATAACCTTTACTCTCACTATTGTATCCAACAAATATACATTTCTTTGCCTTATCATCATAGTACAAAGTAAAGATTTAAATCATAGATTTAAATCAGGATTTAAATCGTTTAAATCGTAGAGGTTTTTAAAAATAAAAGTAAAAATCAAGGTTTTTATCAAGATATTTTTATTTTTTCTTGTATCTAAGGTATGCACAATACCTATTCAACTCATATATACTCCAATATTGGACAGTAGTGAAAGTAGTGAAAAGTTAATATGACCTGGATGCTTGTTAGTTGTTGTACTTCAGTCATATGAGAGATGCCATCAAAAGAGTTTTTGATAACATTGTAGTCATATAAACTCTATAATGTCATTCAGCTATAGGTTGGTACAGATTCATACTGGACAGGGACTTAATTTGATGTCAAAAAACAAATAGTTGCATCACAACGCGTTGCGAACCGTTCGCAACTTCGCAACGTTGCTATGTTCGTAACATGTTGCTTTGCATGCATATTTTTTTGGTAGTCCAAAAAATACTCAAAATTATATTTTGCTTAAGAGGGATAAGAAACTATTTAAAATCATGTTCAAATTGTCCAATATATGAATAAAAAACATGGAGAATGAGGAAGACATAGAAAGCTACAAAAGTATAGTTGTTAATGATTTTCTTTATGGGCCTTATCACCTTGAGATACTTAGATATTTTGGATTTTCCATGTTTTCCTTCTAATGCACTTACACAGCTTGGATAAAAGGTTTATCCTTTCCACTTGGCCTTGGCCCTTCAAAGCCAAGGGTACTCTTCTATGATAATTGATATGACTACTTAGTACAAACATAATTGTGAATGTACTGTGAATGTTGAATTGTATAGGGACTAATCTAGACTCAATAATCTATACTATATAGGTCCATGTCTCTCCTATACTATTCTGAATATGTATGTAATTACAACTATACTTGTGTATGTATGCATGTATGTGATATGCATGTATGTATGTATCCACTTATATTATTCATGTACGTATGTATGTATGTATGCATGTAAGTATGTATGTATGTATATAGATATGTAGGTATGTATGTATCTATGTATGTATGTATGTATATATATATATATATATATATATATATATATATATATATATATATATATATATATATATATATATATATGTATATGTGTGTGTGTGTATGTGTGTGTGTGTTATGTGTGTATGTATAATATGTTGTCTGTGTGTGTATGCTATGTGTGTATGTGTGTATATATATATGTGTGTGTGTATGTATGTTTGTTATGCATGCATGTGTGCAATATACATGCGATATGTCTCATATCTACCCTTAAGTCATAATGTTTATGTGTGGATATTTATTTATGTGTGTAAATGGATGCACTTCATCATGTATTAGCTGTAGGAAGCTTAGGATACCAAAATATATTAAAAAGAATCCCAAACAAAAAAAATAATGTTCGCAACGTTTTAGCAACGTCTAGGCCCAAACGTTGCTAACGCGTTAGCAACGCGTTGCCTTGGACGTTGCTAACAACTATGCCCCCCGTTTCCCCCCCCCCCCCCCACCCCCCCCCCCTTCCCCGAGCCTGGCGGGAGTGATGCAGTGAACAAGGAGCTGGAAAGGAAGTAAGCCCGAAGCTTTGTAGAAAGCTTCAAACTTCTCCCTAGGCAAGATCTGCAACGTTCTAGTGTGTGGGCACATATGCCAAACTGACCTCTCTATCAGAGAACCTCTCCCTGACATAATGATAATGCACCTCCATGTGCTTAGTGCAAACATGGAATATAGGGTTCCTCACAACTCCCAATGGGCTCTCATTGCCAACGAAGATGGTGGTTGTAGAAGACTTACCAACACCCAAATTAGCCATAAGGCGTCTGAGCCATACACACTCAACAATCGTTGTGAAAGCTTCCCTATACTCATTCTCACAACTAGAAGTGGCCACAGTAGGCTGAAGTGGCCACAGTATGCTGCTTCTTACTCAACTGAGATATGCATGAGCTACCAAGCATGAAGCAAAAACCACTGGTGGACACATGAGAGTCATAGCAACCAACCTAGTCAGAGTCGGAAAAAGCATGCAAGTCTTGCGATAGTGATCCCTCCTTGGGATAAAACAATCCAAGTAGCCGTGTACTACTCAAGTAGTGAAAGATGCGCTTAACGGCCTTCCAATGCTTGACACCTGGGCAATGCGTAAAGCTGCTCATCTTTGAGACAACAAATTGAATATGAGGCCGAATTATGCGTAAGTAAATCAAGCATCCAACAACCTACTGATGGAGAACAACATCAGATGCATCTCCAACATCATGAAGATTCAATCGCAAACCTGTTTCCATAGGAGTGGCAATAGGCTTGGAGTTTTAAGGCCGAAACATTGGAGTAATGTGTCAATGTATTTTGTTTGACACAAAGCTATTCCGCCATCAACTTGCATAAAATGAATGCCCAAATAATGATGCAAATGCTTCAAATCTGACATATCAAATGAGGCATGCGAATCAGCCTTAAAATCAGCACTATGCTTCTCATTAGGACCAGTGAGCAACATGTCATCAACATAGACAACACTGATTAGAAGCACATCATTTGCACGCTTAACATGTAAGGTGCTCTCAGTTGGACTCTTCTCAAAGCCATGTGCAATCAAGTAGGCATGTATCTTTTCATACCAAGCACGTGCTTGCTTCAAACCATATAATGCCTTTTTCAATGTGCATGCTTTGTTTTCATGCCCTTTTTGCATAAAACCATGGGGCTGAAAACATAAACTTCTTCATGTAAGTCAACATTTAGAAATGTAGTTTTAATGTCCAATTGATGTACATTCCAACCATGATGAGTTGCAAATGCACAGATGCTATGAATAGAAGTAATCCGGCATGTGGGAGCAAAGATCTCGTCAAAATCAATGCCTCTTTCTTGAGCATATCCTTTTGCAACAAGCCTAGCTTATAGTTGTCAATTGTTCATCAGGCTTATGCTTCAACTTGTATACCCACCAATGGCCTTCTTGCTAGGAGGCAAATCACATAAAGACAAGGTACCATTCTTCATAATAGCATCATATTCTAATTGCATAGCAACCATCCAATTTTCTGAATTTTATGCTTCATGAAACATAAATAGGCTCATTCTCATCACAAAAACTAGAGGCCGCCATAACATAGCAATTTGATGCAAAAGAAGCATTATGAGAGCTTGAATGGGTATGGATATGACAAAGGTGCATCTAATTTGCTATCTCGCGAAGTTTGGACCAACCATTTAGCATATTTTTTGCTTCCTCTATATCACTCCTCTCATGAACAAGTGCATCATGTAAATCTGTGTCGGAAATGGAATAATATGCATCATCACATGAAATCTGTAAAGGTTGAGTAATTGCGTCATTGAGGCCAAGCACTTGACTGTCCACGTATAAAAAGAGGCAGCAAATTGTCATACACATCTCTAATGCTAACAGAAGTCTTCTTGGTACATGCAAGTAATGGCGAAATTGCATCTTCCACAAAAACAACATCGCAGCTAACCAAAATGCGTTTAGTCTCTGGATGATATAGATGATTGCATTTGCTTTCAAAACTCTACCCAACAAAAATACATTTCAATGCTTTATCGTCCAATTTCTTGCGTCGTTGTTCAGACACTAATGCGTATGCAAGAAAACTAAAAACACACATGAGCAATAGATGGCTTGCGACCATGCCAAACCTCATATGGAGTGATAGACTCCTGTGCTTTGGTTGAACACCTATTAAATACATATGTTGCACACATAACAACCTCAAATTAGAAGCTATGTGGTAAAGCTTGACTTTTGACCATACACCTCGCCATCTCAATGAGAGATTTGTTCTTTCTTTCATCATTCCATTCTGCTGAGGTGTATACAACACTGTACACTGATGTTTTATCCTATGTTCAACCAGAAATGCATTAAAATTAGAAGACATGTATTCCCCCCTCGATCAGAATGGAGGGTGTCCATTTTACATGCTGAGAGATTTTCAGCCAAAACCAGAAACTGTTTGAAGCACATAAGCGCTTGGGACTCTGCTTTTAGTGGGACTTGGGACTTTACATGCTGAGAGATTTTCAGGCAAAACCAGAAACTGTTTGTAGCACATAAGCGCTTGGGACTTTGCTTTTAGCGAAGAAAACACATCTCTGCAACCTGTCATATGCTTTTTAGCACCTGAGTCAAATATCCAAGGATTTGTTGAAAGGACTTGTAAAGCTGCCTGATCAAAAGCTACTTCCTGAATAGTGGTACAGGCATAAGAATCACCTTGAGATTTCCCTTTTTTATCATCTTCTGCAACATTACCGGATGCCTTTTTCTTTTCAGCTGCAATCCTTTTCTGACAAGCTATTATAAAATGTCCAGGTTTCTTGCAGTAATAACATAATGCTTCCTTCTTCTTAGAAGACTTCTCTTTAGATGTAGTAGAAACAGATCTGAAGTAGAGGGTGAGAGAGACTTACTTTCCTTCTTGGATTGCTTTTCCTTCTTCTCCTCCTTCTTCTTTTTACCCTTTGATGAAGATAAAAGTGCTTCTTCATTCTCTTCCATTCCCTTCAACTGATCTTCATCTTGAAGTAACAAGATAAAAGTGCTTCTTCAACTGATCTTCCCTTCAACTCTTCAAATGTAACCTCTCTATCTCTTGTGGTAAGGGTAAGAGTGGTTATGAAAGACCGATATGAGATAGGAAGTGTATTAATCAGCGTATTTACTATTTCTTCATTTGATATCTCAATTTGCTAGTTGTCTCCTCAAGTGAGCTTTCCTAGCAGGATTTCTGCTCTGAAAAAGATTCTCAAGCTTCAACCAAGCTTGTCTAGAACTTTTGCAAGATCTTATTTGTGGTAGAATATGCTTCTTGACACTCATTGCTATGAATGAGAGTGCTAAAGCATCTCTAGAATCCCATCTTGCGTGATCTTCAGTAGGAGGAACTCTGGGTAAAGATCTACCTGTGACTCTGGATGTAGAAGTGGTTACCTCTTCTTCAGTTGGTTCTGTGATAGTAACTCCTGAACCTCTTGAAGTTGTTGTATCCTCTTCTTCGCCTTCTCGTCTTGCTCTTGTTAAGGATCCATTGATGATACTCCATAAATCCTTTATCACTAACAAATTCATCATCATGAAACTCCACATGGGATAATTAGAAGATACATCTAACTTGTCCTCAATCTCAATTCTAATCTCACTCATTTTAACTAAGTGTGTATGTCAATTATGCTCTAATAGCAAGTGTTGGAATTTGGGGCTCAAGGATCGTTCCAATACTAAAAACCTTTGAGCATACACACTTAATTAATCAAGATGATATGTGAGAGATAGAAAGAAAGAGATCTTGAGACAAGGATAGGGAACGTAAGCAAGATGCTTACTCACTAAAAATAGATGTCCAAATTACAACATGGGAGTACTACTCAACCATATGATGTGGTGCACTCACTAATGGAATAATAGCCAAGAAGATGATGATACAAAATTCAGATTATGCTGTTATAATCTGAGTGTGTGTGAAACGAATGAGCAACAAAGTGAAATTAACCTCACAAGAAAGTGCAAGAAATCTGAAAATCAGCAAACCCTAATTCTGAAATTAGGGTTCAGAAACCCTAAAAACAGAATATAAGGCTAAATTACAAAAGATAGCTTCTACCACCTTGTAGAAAACTCCTTGCTCCAAGAGAGTAGCCTCTTCTTCACCAAATCTTCACCTCCAAAGCTTCAGAACTCCAAAACTCTAGCTTGTGAATGAATAAGAGTGTGTCCAAGTGCCTCTTTATATAGTTTTTACCCCCATCAATAAAGTTAACGATCTCCAAATTTGAAAAGCTGCATCGTAAATTAAAAAAGGCTCTATCGCTGATTTTTTTTTAATTGAATCGCTAAACTTAGCTTTCCGTAGCTTAAAAACCTTCCATCACTAAAATTAGCTGATTTTAAGTTTGATCGCTATTTTAAAGTTGCGTTTTGACCAACTGACTTAACAAACTAGCTTTTTAGTGTTTGGTCCTTCATAAAATGTCCATCTCAATTTCGAGCTAGATTAGGGTTTTTACTTTTCTCCCTGTTCTCCTCTGATGAAGAAATGAATCATACCACTAGATAGGTCTCGCCAAGCTCTATCTATCTAGCCTAAAAAAGTTTTACCCAAACTGTACAAAAATGCTAAGTCCAAAATGTAGAATTGCTGGAATGTCGACTATTGTACATTGACTTCCAACAATCCCTTCTTCAATGTCATATTGGTACAAGGTTCAGTAACTAGCACATCTTCTCATGATCATCTTTCGTTAATGGTTTGGTAAAAATGTCTGCAACATTCTCACTAGAAGGAACATAAACCAGCTCAATGTGCTTCTTTGCTATTTGCTCTCGAATATAGTGGTAGTGTACCTCTATATGCTTCGTCCTTGCATGATGCACTGGATTCTTTGCTATAGCTATTGCACTCTGGCTATCTAAAAATATTTGAATGGGTTCATGTACTCTCACATTTAGATAATCGAAAATCTTTTGCAACCAAACTGACTCTAGAGTAGCTGTAAATGCTGCATGATATTCAGCTTCACATGATAAGTTGCAATAGTGGGTTGTCTCTTTGAAAGCCATGAGATAAGACAATCTCTAAGATAAAAACAAAATCCACTAGTACTTCTTTTAGTGTCTCTATCACCTCCCCAATCAGAATCTGAAAATCCTTTTAGTAACAAATGTGTAGATTCAAAAATACCATAGCATAATTTGAAGTTCCCTTCAAATATCGGAAGACCCGCTTTACTGCTTTCCAATGTAACACTGTCAGATTCTGTATGAACCGTGATACTTGAGAAACTGCAAACTGTATATCAGGACGTGTATTACAAAGATAATCAAGCACCCAACTGCTTGACTATATAAAGTAGCATCAAATGACTCTGCATGTGCTACCATGTGTAAAGACGCGTTTTGATCCATAGGTGTTTGCATAGGTTTAGAATCACTCATCTGAAACCTCTCTAAAAGGTTCTCAATGTACTTTTGTTGTATCATATAGATACACTCATCCTTAAACAGAAACTAAATCCCAAGAAAATAATGCAAGATTCCCAAATTATTCACATGAAATGTTTGCTTCAATTGTTCTTTGAACAACTGTAAATCTTCATCTCTGGACCTGTGATTATAATATCATCTACATAAATGATTGCTATAATCCTCATACTTGGTTCAGCTTTGACATAAAGAGTTGGAGCTGCATCTGAGTTATGGAAATTAATGGATAAAAGATATGTGTGTATCTTTTCATACCATGCTCTAGGTGCCTATTTTAAACCATACAAAGCTTTTATAAGCTTACATACCAAATGCTCTTTACCTGTCTCTTCAAAACCTTCTGGCTGCTGAATATACACATCCTCATGTAAATCACCATTTAGAAAAGTAGTCTTTATGTCAAGTTGATATATATGCCAACCAAAATGTGCTTCCAAAGCAAGTATTGACCTAATAACAGTCATCCTAGACGTAGGAGCGAATGTCTCATCATAATCAATACCTTTTTGTTGTGCATATCCTTCGACAACCAATCTTGCTTTGTGCCTGTCAATAGTACCATCTGCTTTCCTTTTGATTTTGAAGATCCATTTTACACTTATAGCTTTCTTTCCTTCTGGTAACTCACATAGCTGCCAAGTTTGATTCTTATGAATAGAATCAATCTCTTCTTGCATAGCTTTTCTCCAAATAGGAATGTTAAGTGCATCTTTAACACATGCAGGTTCATCTTCAACCGTCATAAGTGCCAAAATATCATGAATCTCAAAGTCTTCAGCAAAACTTACATGATCTTTTTGTTGTTGTCGTCTAGTCTGACTCCTTGTTCTTCCTGTAAAAGTCTTTATACCACTATCTTTCCAAGTCTGATATATCCAAGTAGGTGTATCCTTAAATAGTGGTGAAACTCTTTCTGACCCTTCACCTTGCACAGGTTCTGGAACTTGTCCTTATGAGGTACTAGGACTTTTTGGAACTCTAGTACTTTCTTCCTTTTCTGGAACCAAAGTCTCATGTGGAACTGACTCTGTAGAAGGTTGTGAAATTCCTCTTTAATTCAATTTTTTCTTGAATGCTAGGAATTTTAACTCCTTGCTATATGGCTGAACATGTACTTCCAAATTCCTTCTAAAAAATCTATAGTCATTTTCACTAGTGAACTCTGGAATTTCTGCTTTTTTATCATAAACCTTATTTTCAGCAATATAAGCATTATGTGAAAGCATAGTTGGTATTCGTACTCGTACGGATATATCCGTACGTACCTTTCGATCCATACGTATCCGTACGTACCGTATGATTTCGTACCAAATTTTTTTTTTTTACTTTCAAAACCTGACCAGGACTCATTGGATTCTCATTTCCCTAATTTTCACATGCAGAGAGCTTCCAATCTTATAAACATTTTGATGCATTTTACTCATAAACATGATGTTTATCATGTTAAAGAGGAAATACATAGTTTTTTAGCCCAACAAAAAAAACTCGTACCTTATGAACGTACGAATTCCATACGGGAAGCCCCAAATCTTAGGGTACGTATGTAGTACCGTACTAATACGTACCGTACTAATCGTAGAGATCGTACCTTACTAACTATGCGTGAAAGAATAACTTCACTTGTCTTTGGAACATAAAACCTGTAACCTTTGCTCTCAACAAGATATGCAATAAAAACAGCTTTCTTTGCCTTTACATCTAGTTTGCCTCGATCCTTTTTCTCAACATGGATCCGAATACTTTGGAGTAACTCACATTAGGTTTTCTACCATAATAAGCTTCATACGGTGTGATTACCTTTAAAGCTTTTGTAGATGACCTGTTCAAAATGTGATTAGCTATATGTACTTCATCAAACCAGAATTTTGATGAAAGCTTCTTGGACGCCATCATGCTCCGCATCATCTGAACAAGTACTCTATTCTTTATTTCTTGAACACCATTTTGCTGAGGAGTATAAGCAATAGTAAGGTGTCGAGTAATACCTTTCTCATCAAGATATGTGTGAAACTCATTTCACAAGTATTCTCCACCTCTATCGCTTCTGAGAATCTGGATAGTTTCCTGATTTTCATTTTCAACCATAGCTACAAATTTCTTGAACATAGGAAAGACTTCTAACTTCAACTTAAGACCATAGATCCATGAATATCTCGTAAAATCATCAATGAATAGAACAAAATACCTGAAACCTGAATAGAGTGTGCTCTCATAGGTCCATTCACATCTGAATGAATAATCTGCAATTTCGTGGTAGTTGTAATATGACCATGTTTCTTGAAACGTAGTTTATGCATCTTACCTTAAGACAACCTTCACATATATCTGAATTATCTGGTAGCTCGAATGAGCGTAAACTCTGAACCATACCTCTGTCTTTGATATTCTTGAGAGCTCCAAAACTTATATGTCCAAATCTCTCATGCCATAGCTTCATATCTTCCACCGGTGATGAAGATTTGACAGCATATGCCTAATTGATTTTTGACAAAACAAAAATCCCTCCTTTATGCTCACCTTGCAAAATACACTTATCTTCTTTGTGTGACAAGATCTTACAAAGATCTCTCTCAAATACAACTTTGAAACCATCACCTAAAAATGCAGATATAGATAGGAGATTCTTCTTCATTTGAGGTACATATAAACATTAGAAATCTGAAAATTACCACCTTTTCTTGACTTTAGGGTAACTGTACCTATTCCCACAACATCCTCATTGCTATCTGCAATAGTAACTCTTCTACCTGTAGAATAGGAAAGAGAAGAAAACATATTTTGTACCCTATCATATGCTTTGTAGCACTTGAGTCAAGTATCCAAGGATTTGCTGAAAGAACTTGTAAAGTTGCCTGATCAAAAGCTACTTCCTCAATAATGATACAGGCATAAGAATCACCTTGAGTTTTCCTTTTTTTATCATCTTCTGCAACATTACCTGATGCCTTTTTCTTTTCTGCTGCAATCCATTTCTGCCAAGCTGATATAAAATGTCTAGGTTTCTTGCAATAATGATATAATGCTTCCTTCTTCTTAGAAGACTTCTCTTTAGATGTAGTATAAACAGGATCTGAAGTAGAGAGTGAGAGAGACTTACTTTCCTTCTTGGATTGTTTTTCCATCTTCTCCTTCTTCTTCTTTTTACCCTTTGATGAAGATAAAAGTGTTTCTTCATTCTCTTCCATTCCCTTGAACTGATCTTCATCTTGAAGTAACAAGAATTCTAACTCTTCAAATGTTACCTCTCTATCTCTTGTGGTAAGGGTAAGAGTGGTTATGAAAGACCGATATGAGATAGGAAGTGAATTAATCAGCGTATTTACCATTTTTTCATCTGATATCTAAACTCCTACATTTAGAAGTTGATCTCTCAAGTCAACGAGTCTCGTAATGTAGGTTTGAATTGACTAACTAGCCTTCATCCTCGTATCTGCTAGTTGTCTCCTCAAGTGAGCTTTTCTAGCAGGATTTGTGCTCTGAAAAAGATTCTCAAGCTTCAACCAAACTTGTCTAGAACTTTTGCAAGATCATTTTTGTGGTAGAATATGCTTCTTGACACTCATTGCTATGAATGAGAGTGCTAAAGAATCTCTAGAATCCCATCTTGCGTGATCTTCAGTAGGAGGAACTCTGGGTTAAGATCTACTTGTGACTCTGGATGTAGAAGTGGTTACCTCTTCTTCAGTTGGTTCTGTGATAGTAACTGCAGTACCTCTTGAAGTTGTTGTATCCTCTTCTTCGCCTTCTTGTCTTGGTCTCGTTAAGGATCCATTGGTGATACTCCATAAATCCTTTGTCACTAACAAATTCATCATAATGAAACTCCACATGGGATAATTAGAAGATCCATCTAACTTGTCCTCAATCTCAATTCTAATCTCACTCATTTTAACTAAGGGTGTATGTCAATTATGCTCTGATACCAAGTGTTGGAATTTGGGGCCCCATGATCCTTCCAATACTAAAAACCTTTGAGCATACACACTTAATTAATCAAGATGATATGTGAGAAATAGAAAGAAAGAGATCTTGACACAAGGATAGAGAATGTAAGCAAGATGCTTACTCACAAAAAATAGATGTCCAAATTACAACATGGGAGTACTACTCAACCATATGATGTGGTGCACTCACTAATGGAAGAATAGCCAAGAAGATGATGATACAAAATTCAGATTATGCTGTTATAATCTGAGTGTGTGTGAAACGAATGAGCAACGAAGTGAAACTAACCTCACAAGAAAGTGCAACAAATCTGAAAATCAGCAAACCCTAATTCTGAAATTAGGGTTCAAAAACCCTAAAAACAGAATATAATGCTAACTTACAAAAGATAGCTGCCACCACCTCGTAGGAAACTCCTTGCTCCAAGAGAGTAGCCTCTCCTTCACCAAATCTTCACCTCTAAAGCTTCAGAACTCCAAAACTCTAGCTTGTGAATGAATAAGAGTGTGTCCAAGTGCCTCTGTATATAGTTTTTACTCCCATCAATAAAGGCAACGATCTCGAAACTTGAAAAGCTGCATCGTAATTTAAAAAAGGCTCTATCGCTGATTTTTTTTTAATTGAATCGCTAAACTTAGCTTTTCGTAGCTTAAAAAACTTCCATCGCTAAAAGTAGCTGATTTTAAGTTTGATCGCTATTTTAAAGTTGCTTTTTGACGAATTGACTTTACAAACTAGCTTTTTAGTGTTTGGTCCTTCATAAAATGTCCATCCTCCATTTTGAGTTAAATTAGGGTTTGACTCTTTTCCCTGTTCTGACCTCTGATGAAGAAATGAATCATACCACTAGATAGCTCTCGTCAAGCTCTATCTATCTAACCTAAAAAAGTTTTACCCAAACTGTACAAAAATGCTAAGTCCAAAATGTAGAATTGCTGGAATGTGGACTATATGTACATTGACTTCCGACAACATTGACCACTTTGTAAACATTTGGTATCATAGGTCACTGTGACCTTCAGCAGATGTTGATATTTCATTTCATTTAATTGCATCTCGCCCCTCTCCCTCTTTTCTCTCTTTGTCTATTGCATGCATGTGTGCATGCCTACATGCGCGTACACACACACACACACACTCTCTCTCTCTCTCTCTCGTCCATTCACACCTCTACTCAATACTCTTCTCATTGTAATGCGTGGCATCTACCTCTTCTCAGGATCTTATATCATTGTGTTGACTAGCGTGTCTCTAGTCCACTCTACTGGACGCTCAGTAGATACTTACTTCACTCCTTTTTTAGTCTCTCATTTTCTTTTTTCATCATCATCAAATGTCCATCCTCCATTTTGAGTTAAATTAGGGTTTGACTTTTTTTCCCTGTTCTGACCTCTGATGAAGAAATGAATCATACCACTAGATAGCTCTCGTCAAGCTCTATCTATCTAACCTAAAAAAGTTTTACCCAAACTGTACAAAAATGCTAAGTCCAAAATGTAGAATTGCTGGAATGTGGACTATATGTACATTGACCACTTTGTATACATTTGGTATCATAGGTCACTGTGGCCTTCAGCAGATGTTGATATTTCATTTCATTTAATTGCATCTCGCCCCTCTCCCCCTTTTCTCTCTTTGTCTATTGCATGCATGTGTGCATGCCTACATGCGCGTACACACACACACACACACACACACACACACTCTCTCTCTCTCTCCTCGTCCATTCACACCTCTACTCGATACTCTTCTCATTGTAATGCGTGGCATCTACCTCTTCTCAGGATCTTATATCATTGTGTTGACTAGTGTGTCTCTAGTCCACTCTACTGGATGCTCAGTAGATACTTACTTCACTCCTTTTTTAGTCTCTCATTTTCTTTTTCATCATCGTCATCCCCCCCCCCCCCCCCCCCCCCCCCCCGGCCTCCCTCCTTTTTTTTTTCCTGGTATTTCGACCTCAGACTTTGTATCAGATTGACCACTTTGTAAACATTTGGTATCATAGGCACTGTGGCCTCCAGCAGATGTTGATATTTCATTTCATTTAATTGCATCTCGCCCCCCTCCCCTTTTCCCCCCTTTTCTCTCTTTTGTGTATCGCATGCATGTGTGCATGCCTACATCCATGCATGCACATACCACACACGCGTGCGTGCACAATGCCCTGCCCCCCCCCCCCCCCCCCCCCCCCCCCCCCCCCCCCCCCCCCCCCCGCGGACGTGCGGCCCCCTGCGGCTGCCCCGACCCGCCCCACGGGGCCCAACCCACACACAACCACACCCACACACACATGTACATATGCATGCATGCACGCACACACACCCACACCCACACCCATAAACAAATGTCACACACACACACACACACACATTTTTGTGTACAAATATCAATGTCTTTTTGGTGCTTTAAATTATGCTTTACCTTGTGAGGATAAAAATGTCTTTCTTAAATATCTTTCTTTTTCTCTTTGTAATCATTGAATTCTCTACAGGTCCGTGAAGCAATAGGAAAAGCAATAAAGGCTCAGCTGCTTATAAAAACTGTAGCGGACAGAAAACGTGACAAGGAAATGAAAAGTGGAGGGCTAGTTATAATTCAGGGAATTTATGGAAGTGTGCATGATCTTGAAACTAAAAGTTATGAGTTGGGTAAGCAGCCAGAGGAAGAGGACGATATTCCACCCTCAACACTGGATGTGACAACAACCTTAAATTTTCTTGTCGAGGATGGTTATCTTCAGGTTTGAAATTTCCCCATTTCAAGGTTTCTTGCATATGATTTTGACAGATATGACTTATCTTCTTCGATACCAACGATGTGTTACCTCTTTATCTATTCTTCATTTTGATCTCAATGTCTTTATAAGGTTTTTCTCCTTACAGCTGCATGATGGGGTGAAGAAATCCGGGTTGGTTGGCTTTTGTGATCCCTGTCCAGGTGAAAAGAAACAGTTGAAGGTGGTATATACACATCGATCTCAAAAGTTCGAGGTCTTTCTCTTTCTTTTCATGTATTCAATAGTCATAAGCACATTAATTTCACATAGTAGACTCATTCGCTAGCTACTTATGAACATTAGCAACAGATTGAGGAACTCTTTTGAACGTTCAGATAAGAACGATAAGACAGATCATTTTCTTTTAAATTTCTCCGAGAAGCAAAGTTTTTTTAGGCATAAATTCAGTTAGATTCTCATGAGAATGCCCAATGCGCAACATATTCACTGAGGGAGATGGGCTGAAAATGATAAGTTTTGGAAATTCCTGCTTTGCTGGAAAAGTCAGCCTCTGTAGTTCAATTTTCTAGTTTAAGATCTTTGTTTTTGTTACTGTTTGAGAATTTAGGTCATTCGTAGTTTGTGTTGAGTATGTTATAGTACCCTTTTTTTGGGGTCGCTCAAACTGATCTATAAAGTTTACGGCAGTTAATGTGGATCAACAGTGATTCATTGCTCTCATGACGTAGTTAATCCTCAAATAAAAGTGTACATGTGAGAAAGCTTAGACAATGTAGAAACATATCTAGCATGACCATATTGAACATGACCATATTGAATTTTCAGATTATGTTGTTTAGCATAGCTAGGCAGTTTATCATTCCTTAGTCGTTCCAAAGTGAATGTTAGTTCTATATCGTGAAAAGGTTTCATGCTAGATATAAATATATACCATGGTTGGATCAATGCTCCAACCAATCACAAACATTCGGAAAGCACTGAATGTAATGTAGATATTGAATGTGCCATTTGTGAACGATGTATAATACAAAAAATAAATACATATATGTTACGTAAATGATAAATATACACTTCATACATTGATGAACATTCGAAACTATATTCATGTACATAAATAAATGTCAAAATAATGTGCACATATTGCATATATCATTTATTCACTTGTTTATTTTTTTTATATTGAAAAACAAAACAGATGGACCGAACCTCAAGGTTTTGTTTGCTTCATGAACTGAGCACTTGCCAAACATTGACTAGAACAAACTATTCCACCTTGATACATACGTACATACATTGTTGCAACCTGATCCATCAGGAATGGAATTCCCGACGTCAGCAACAACGTTGTAATGTGGATGTTAGAAACCTTTTCCTGACGTGACTATTGCATGTCGGAAATTTTGGAGAACTTTTAGAGTAATTTCTGCCAGTGCGAACTCCATTCTCTTAGCTCCTTGGTTTGATTCATCTGCAACACTATGGAGAAGCTCTCCTTCGTTCGATTCATGTGCCCACAGTGCCCCATGCCTTCCTTTCTTAAGAGAGAGCTTTAGGCTTCAGCCTTCACTCTCAGAAGACAAGACTTAGGGACTTGTCACTCAACTATTCAAACTTCTCAATTTAGCAGGTTGGGAGTCAAGCCTGAAGACTAATAAGCAATCCTTAAGCCTTCAGTCACATACTACAGAGGACATTGTAGTATCTGTGATTCCACATAAAACTCTAAGAGTATGTACACACTGCAAATAATTAAGAATACAATAAGTACATAATATTTTTAATGTAGAGTCTACATTGTACCATCATTATTCATATATGGTACATGTGTAATTATGTCCATTGTCATGTTGTAGAATGTCATCAATCATTCATGTGCATAGTTTTTGCATACGGAAACCATACGACAAATGCATACGGGTACGGAAGTATGAAAAAACTATGGATTTTTTTTCAAAAATATCATATCTGATATCATATGCCTGGCACAATTAAGAATTTGAAATATTATTAATATAGTAATAATATACTTTAATATAATATTAAAGATCAGAATGTTTTTGGCCACTATAGCATAGGGTGTAGTATCTATGTATGGGTATAATGGAAGAGAGTATCTGAGAGTGAATTTGCTTAAAAGCAATATGAAATTGCTATGGATTTGTCCTCAACTTGAATCAATGAGAAAGAATAGAAAAATTTGAGGTATGAAAAATTTTCATACTCCAACCATAGACATACATTTTCATAGGTATGGTATTTTTTTCAAAAAATAACTATGTTCATGTGTTGTCGACAATTGTTATTGTCAATTGATGTGCATACATGATGTGCTATTCACATTGTCATTGACAATTGTAGACTATAGAATAGTGTACACTGTAGACAATTATCACAAATCATGTGCTTAAGCCTATTGTTGGGTGTGTCTAGAAGTGCGAGGGACACATAAGAAGCACACACAAGGAGCACAAACGCAGCAAGACACACGGAGAAGACGATGGCTAGAATAGCTCTCTCTATTGATAATTAACTGAACTGAAGTAAGAGCTCAATAATATCCCTAAGTACAAAGTACCACCACATATGAGTGAATCATGTATGTGGTAACATGGGGAAAAACCTGTAGTCAGCACTAGAGTAAAAAGTGCCCATGTATAGGGAAAAGGTTTGGTCCGTGCATGAAACATTGGGTTTCGTGCAACAGCCAAAGCACTCTGAACATCAGTGAGAATATGCATAGCAACATCAATCCCCATGCAAAGATCCATCAATAGGCATCTCAACCATATACACTCCACTGTAGCTATGGAAACTTCCCTGTACTCAGCTTCACAACTCGATGTCGCCACTGAAGGTTGCTTCATACTCAACCAAGATATGCATGAGTCTCCAAAGAAAAAGCAATTACCACTAGTGGACACACGAGTATCATAACAACCAGCCCAATCACTATCTGTAAAAGCATGCAAGCATGACTGAACATCTCTTCCATAAAAGAGATCTAAGCTCAAAGTGCCTCTCAGATATCTAAACACACGTTTTATCGCTTGCCAATGCTTAGTGCCACGGCCATGCGTGAATCGACTAAACTAGGAAACTGCATACTATATATCCGGCCTTGTGTTGCATGCATATATAAGACATCCCACAACTTGCTGATAAAGGGAAGTGTCAAATGCATCACTGGAATCCTCAATTGAGAACCTAAATCCCGTCTCAACTGGAGTGGAAACTGGCTTGCAATCCTCAAAGTCAAAATGCTGAAGTAGTTTTTCAACATACTTTGCTTGATGCATAACAATTCCCCCCTCAACAGATACAAACTGGATGCCAAGATAGTAGCTCAAAAGACCAAGATAAGTGACATCAAAAGTATGCTGCAAATCTATGTAGTATGCATGTGGAGATCCCCATGACAGTGGGGGGTGTATGAAGTGCGATATCTATGATAGTCTATATGCAAAAAGGGTGGTACAATGTGCATGAGAATGCATCTAAAACGACTAACTAGCTCCATCCTGTACTAGTGGGCGGGTGTAAGATGTGATACATAGGTGGAGGTGGAGTCAAGGCCGCCCTAATGGCTGGAGCGGGATCAACCATCATCTGTGATCGTCTCTCCTCCATGGGACAATGGTCAGGAGCTTGGATCTCCGCAATCTTGTGTCGGTGAAGTCTGGGGCCCAATATCCTATAGCACGGGGCCGTCTCCTAGCTTGAGAGGTCTTAGCCTGTTGAAGAGTCATCCCTCTCGGTGTCTGACCTTAGGGGAGGAGGGCTGCAATACGTCATGGAACAAAGAAGTCACTTAGCTGGCTCTGTCTCCCTCGTGTCCTTGCTGCTGTAGTAGGCTGGAGTAGGGAATCTCTGTGACTCTGTATCTCTAGTAAGAATGTTCGAGTTGTCGCTAGTCTCTAGAGTCCATGATCTCTCGGAGGGTGGGCGGCCCTGTAAACAGAGTCTCGTATCTGCCTCTGATGTCATCATATGGGCTACATCTGCATACAAAGTGCTCCTCTTCCTCCGTCTCTACTCTGCATACCCTACATATCTGCGCCTCTCTGGGAATGTATGTGGCTCTTTCCGTCTCAATCTCTAGTCGATGTGATGAGACTCTGAATTGGAGAGTCTCTACCCTCGAGCTATGAGGCATGTAAGTATCCATGTAGCGTGGTCGCTGGATGAAACCCTCCGCTAGTATGTCTAAGAACTGGTCTCGCTAGTGTGATGGTCTCGATCCCATGTGTGGTGTGTGCCATGTCTGACTAATGTAGAGCTGCCAGAGATCTTGCCTGAGCACAACATTCCTCTCACGACGAGAGAGGTGGATGTGAGGTGAGTTTGGATCATAGTGAAAAGGAAGCAATCGATCCATATCAAGTCCATGACTATCGAACCAGACTTAACCTGAGTGTACCAAGCTCTCTTATATCCTGAGTCTGATATTTGTATAGATGCCTCAAAAACTTTGTGTGTGAGTCTATCTGTAGGGAGCTCCCTCACCCTCTGAATAAAGTAGATAGTTTGGAATAGTGCATCTACTACCATGGGTGGTGCAGCTAGCTCTACCCTGATGATGTCATGTGGCACTGATTGTTTTCGGCGAAATAGTTGCGAGATCATACGTACCTGCGGCCTCTCGAATGCACTCCGCTGGGTGACTGTGAGGTCTGGGCCCCAAACTTTCGGGACATACATCATAGCTTGTCTGACTAGTGTGTCAAATAGCCACCCCTTCGTGCAAGGTTCCTAGAAGTGTGGCTGGTGACATCTCCACTCTAACATGGCTAAAGTTGCATATCCTAGTGTGAGGCTATCGGTGGCTTCATGTCTCATGCTGAAGGGGCCAGACAAGCTCGTGAATGTGACTCTGAGGTAGACATAGGAAGCCTCAATCTGTCCATCGCCAACTGTGAATCCTGTGCCATTCGTCACCATGGGGGAGGTGTGGAAGATCATGACCTTGGTCTTGCCAAGGTTTATTGTCAAGCCCCCTTTTGTGTAGAAAACTCAAGCTTAGCTCTGCCTTAAGTATGGCACTATATAGTTCGGCCATGGTGTGGCCAATCATGATGGTCCTGTAGTTCCCTAGGTCCAAGGTGTCGCAGATTTGTGGATAGGCACAATGGTGTGCCTAGTCGACTCCTCTGGGAAGCCCTCCCCTAGAGCCCGATTGAAGACATGTGCAATCAATTGGCTATAGTGGAGGCTGCATATATGGGATGCTCGCTTTGCAATCCCGTGTTGTCTGTTGAACGTCCATGTCGTAGTCGTCCTGTGCCCTTTCAACCATCTTTTCTGTGAAGAGAGAAGAACTAGTAGGGAGAGGCTCAAGTGGCTAGGTAATGGGAGGCTGCCGAGGTACCTCATATAATCTCTCAGCATAATCATGCCATGTGTGTAGGTCCCCAATAGGTGTGGTCGGGCATGGCTCTCATAGGGTACACCATGCTGAAGCACTGTACATACTCATAAAGAGATGGTATAGCTCAAGCTCCTGTGCCTCCTCAAAGGCTCGCCCCTTTGGATGTGTGAGAGTCTTCATTCGTCACCTGGCCTCTCTCTCTCTCTCTGACCTCTCACAATGCTCGCAGAGCTCGTAGGCCGCGGTAAAGATCTTTGCATTCCTCATCATGCGAGCCATGTTGTGGCATAGTCTCGGGAGGAGGTGTGTGACCAGAATGGATGGTGTGTGGGAAGGAGTTGATGGCTGATGTGTGAAGGACTGATGCTATCTTTGAGGTGAGTAGGGATAGTGGAGTATTAGGAGGAAGCAAGAGAAGATCCTTCTTGACTTGAGCCGCATATATGTGAGCTAGCTCGTGTGTGAAGTGGATGGTGGTATGTGGGGTGCGTGTTGCGGGTGTGCGTGTAGGGGTGTCTCCCTTGAGGGAGAGCACGAGGTATGTGTGATCGGCCCCAATGGGTGTGGGTGGGATGGTGAATGAGGTAAGTAGGTGGATGGCCTCTCTGGGTCCCATGACGTAATCTACTCTACTTCCCTCGCCATCTGTGACGCAGTGTGGTAAGCATGTCAATCCTCTTGAGGTAGGCCACTGAGCCATCCCGTTATAGATAACGAGATTATGTCGAGAGCCTAGTCTGAGTAGATGAGTCCCATAGTGAGTGTGTGTAGAGTCAGCTGAAGCTCGAGCTATAGGATCATCCTCTATGGTATGCAGTATCTATGGTTCTTCTTGGTCAAATATCTCACAGTGATCATTGCTTGTCCTTGCATTGAAGTCTCCCATAAGGAAGACTTCCCCTAATGCAGAGTACTCTGTAATCTCTTCTGACAACTTGGTGTATGGTGAGTCCTCCTCTCGATCTATGATAGCGAACCGCGAGCTAGAAGGAGCAAAGAAGCATAACGCTATGTAGATGATACTCTCCTGTGAGTGTAGGAGTAGAATCCAAAGATATCTGGCATGTGAATCACGTGCGACTATCTATATCTTGCTCTGAAGTCCATCTCTGAAGAGTATGGCTACTCGTCCTGATCCTCTGGTGATATGGTGACGTGTACACTCTGTATGTGGGCTCCCACTAGAAACCATGGACTCGAGGTATGCTCGGGTCTTGGCTCTCATGTGTCTCTGTCAGCATAATGATGTCTCTGCCTCTGTGCACCCCTTCTAACCTCTCTGGGTGTGTCCATAGATCTCCATTGCAGTTCCAAACTGCAGGGTGTATCTCCTTGAGTGTCTTACAGGCCGCGAATCCCTATGGGATGGCCTTGCCATCAATGATGATAGGACCATTTCTCTATGAAGCCTTGTTTCCTTCTTTGCGAGCTTGGTGTACTCTCGGCACGCATGCATGGCGATGTGCTACTTGCATGGGTGTGAGATCATCATCAAGGTAAATGGGGGGCCATCAAGTGCTTTCAAAGTCACCCTCTTGCGAAGGAAAGTAGACCTTACATTTTCGGAGGGGAAGAGTGTGTGTGTGAGAGAGAGAGAGAGAGAGAGAGAGAGAGAGAGAGAGAGAGAGAGAGAGAGAGAGAGAGAGAGAGAGAGAGAGAGAGAGAGAGAGAGAGAGAGAGAGAGAGAGAGAGAGAGAGAGAGAGAGAGAGAGAGAGAGAGAGAGAGAGAGAGAGAGAGA